>CM041777.1:6354254-6563582 GCA_023374045.1 Limonium bicolor
AAACCCTTGGAATGACTCTAATTCAATGGAAGAGCTTTGAGCACAAAAGTTAGGGTTTTACCTTTGAAGTTCTAGGAGAGGTTTTAAACCTTGAATCAAAAGGAGGGTCCATAACCATTGGAGAGTTGAACCAATGCTCAAAACAAGAAGAGAGCAGGCATTAAAAAGGGGCAAAAATCGGTCAAACCAAAAGGAAGGAAACATGGGTTTCCTTGGATTTTCTTACCTTGAATGAAAAGAGGGTGTCTAGCTCCAAGAATATGTAGTTTTCTCTTCAAATGGCCAACACCCATGGAGGTCAACTTTCTCCATTTGAAATTTTGAAAAGAGAGAATGATAGAGCTTGGTGAGGGGAGTTCAAATATGTGGTTTATTTTTCATTTGGAGTTTTAATGAAGCTAGAACAAGGAGAGAGGCATGAGCTGCCATGGGAGGCTGAAATCGCCAGGTTGGGGGAGAAGAAGGGAGGAAAATCGGTAGGGAAGAAGGAGGATGAGAGAGAGAGAGAGAATAAGAGGAGAGAGGGTACTTTTTGCTTTTAGTACTTTTTTCACTTTATTTGCTTTTTACTCTTTTATCATTCTAGCTAATTAAGTGTATGTTGGAGAGTTGATTCCCTCTAAAAACACCGGCCACCGCTATTAGTTGGGCTAGGGGTGTTTTTCATCTTTTATAGGAAACGCTCGTTATTTTACTAGGTTTGGGCACTATTCACTAACCGGGCCCGTTTTCTGGGTTTTTCTCATTTTTTAATTTTAATGGTTCTTAAGCTTCCATTAATGTTAATTATAGTTGTTTGGTTGACTACAATTTTTACGGGTCCATTTGACCACTCAAAGTCACGTTTTCAAGTTTTCTTGAAAAACGTGCTCTAAAGCTTCACTAGCATTTTTAATCCATTTTTTTGGATCCGTTTCTTCGGGAATTGTTCTCGTATATCAATTAGGCATAACTAAGCCTTAGGAATCCATCTAGGACCCTAATCGAGGTCGTGTTCCTCCTATGGTCACGTAACACTCGTTTTTGTGTTTTATGCTTTTTAAGCGTTTTCTCTTTTCTTTTGGTTTTATATTCTTCACCAATACTCTCTAGGCACTATTAGGCCTTCCAATACCATATTAGAATAATTTTAATCACCATAATTAAGTTCGGGGTATTTCAGTGGGGAGGGTGACTGCTATATAAAGACTATTTAATTATTTTTGAAGGATCCTCAATCTTTCATTCTTCCAAATTTTAAAACCCAAGCCATCAAGGAAAAAATAGGAGAGAAGACAGAGAGCAACATGGGAATAGAAGCAGAAGACAGAGACTTGATTCATCATCAGTTCTACAATAATTAGATGATGTTTTCTTATCTCTTTATCATTGTATTATTTTTTGTCTCCTATGTCTGAGTAGTTGTGCATAATTCAGGTTATTATGGATTCTTAGTTTGTTATTTATTTCCTTTTGTGTTTAAAAATAATTTTATACAGATTGTAGTTTTGTTCCTTGTTTAATATTGAGTTCTCTGGTGATTTATTATTGCTTGAGTTTATCTGATTTGAATTCCTTACAAGTGAGAATTGTGGCGTTTATTAGACCATATGAATACTACCAATGAAACTATAGATGGTAATTTCTCAGGATTAGCTGACTAGGAACCAAATATATCTTGAACGCTACTAGTTAATTAATAAATTCGTAATGAGAGTTAGGATTTAGGAATTTTAGTAAAAATCTATCTTGTGGGAGACCAGTTTTAGATTAATTTAGATATGAGGTTGTAATCTAGATTTAAGAAAACATATAGGAAAGGGAATTTAAAACTAGGGAGAAATAGTAAACCAGGAATCCTCTGTTTAGCTTGTAAAGAAGATAATCTTTATTGTTTTATTTTAGTTTATTTAGTTTAGTGATTCAAACTCCCAATTTCTTGTTATTTGATTTATATACTTTATTAGTTAGCTTAGAATAGAGACTCAAACTGTACACTGCCTCCTTTGATTCGACTATCTGAAGTGATACTTTAGGAAAACTGACTACAATAGACTGGTACACTTGCTTTATTAAGTTTATCTCATACAAGTTTTTTGCGTCGTTGCCGGGAGGCATGACTATTTAGTTTAGTCTTTATTCAATTTTTTCTTTTATTTTTATTTTGTTGAATTATTATTCAGTTTGATATTTAATTTTGTTTGTTTGTTTGCTTTTTTATTATTTTATTTTTATAGTTATTTTAGTTTCTAGGGTTTTTTTAGACTAGTTTATTTATTGTTTCTTTTAATTTTGTTATATTTATTTTTTTTTTTGGTGTTTTCTTTAGTTCAATTTTTATTTTAGTTTTTCCTTTATTGTTTATTTTTGTTTTTGGTTCCGTTTATTTGATATTTAGTTTGTTTTATTTTCATTTTCGATCATTTTTATAGTTTCATTTAATTCTATTTAGTTTAGTTTTTAGGATTGTCTCTTTGTTTTGTTTTTTTTATTTTTGTTGTTTTTATTATATTTGGACTTGATATTTGTTCTTAGTTTATAGTTTATAATTATTTTATCTTGTTTCTTTTAGTTTTTCTTTTCCTACTTAGTTTGTCTAGCCAAAGACGTTAAAGAAGGGCAGCTGGCTGGGAGGCAACCAGTGTTAAATTTGTTATATTTTATATTTGTATTAAATTTTTTTTGTATTGGTCTTGTTGTCCATTAACCACTTTGTTGTTTTGGTTGCTTCTGATGTCTTTCTTTCAGATGAATTCTTCATGTGATACTGTTGCCAGGCTGTTGTGGAGGGTGATTTTCGGTATGAGGGGGGGTCTATCTAAATATGGTTCTTGACTGAAAAGCCTAGATCCTGAAATGCCATTCTGTGGAGGGTGAAAACCCGTTATTCTTGGCATCCCTCAAATACCTACTTTATCGTCCGTCTTTCCCAGAAAGCATATGGGGAGTATTAGTGAACACTACACCCGCTCTCAATGGGCTCCACGCGGACTTATGCCTTAAGGGCGGAAATTGACTAGAGTCGCCACCTAGTTTGACCTAAGGAACTAGGAAGGGAGGAGAAGGGTTCTTAAGAACCGTTAATGACTCTGATTGTCGCTTATGGATAGGGCTTATCTGGTCATTACAGAGATTCTATTGTGGGTTCGCACTGGGTTACACCCCTTAGAAGTGGCAACGACCACGACTTCAGATTGGTGCCCGAGGAAACCTCGGTCTCCAATTGTCGGGATTGCCTTCTTTCAAAACCTTATGGAAGAGATTCAGTTAAAGCTAAAGGATAAGATCTAATGAGGAGTGAGGAAGATTTCGAAGAGTTGAAGAATAGGCTGATCTTGGAGTTGAAGTGCTTTGAGAGGTCTTAATTGTTCTGAGAGATTTGAGGTCGTTTTGGGCCTTCACGGGATTAAGAGGATAATGGGAGTCTTGAGGAGTAAAAGGGCGTTTTGGTCATTTTTGGTGGATTCAAGGGGTATTTGGATCATTTGGCTGATTTGAGGAGTTTTTTGTGTTTGCGAAGTTCGGATTTTGAAATGGTCGGGTTCTTGAGGTGTTTTGGGAAGTTGAATGTGTTGAGGTGCAATTCGGGTTTTAAGGATGATTGGGTGTGGGAGAGGATATTTGGTTTGTAGGTATTCGGGTTTTGAAGATGTTTCAGGTTTCTGGGAGCCTTCAGGAATTGGGGGTTCTATGTGACTTAGAATTGGTTCAAATGAGGATTGAGAAGTGTTTATGGGTCCTAGAGCTCTAATGGAAATGTTGGATCAGGGTATTCAGAATTGTCTCTCTTAAAGTTTTTAAAACTGGAAAATCATTTTTGTTGTGAAAAGGGCGGATAATCCCGAGGGATTACCCTATGTACCCCCTCTAACATGACACTTAATTAATGGTAAGTGCCGAGGCTCGAAAGATGGGGCAATGAATTTATGTCGAAAAATAGGATTCAGAGAGAAACACCATGAATGAGATATTCTCGGTCGAACCCTAATAACGTCTCTAACTCCCGGGTTTTAAAACGTTAAAAACTGAAAACATTGAAATCGAGCGGAAGGGAGTTAAACGATTCTAAAATCCCGGCTGCAACTAGGAAGATCGTTACTTTCCTAGCACCCCGCCTTGTAAAAATCTAGGCTGCAATTAGGGGAGGTTTGTCACCCTAATGCCCCGCCTAAAGAGATCCAGACTGCGACAAGGGAGGTTATGACCCCAGTGCCCCGCCTCGGATTTTTATTTTGGGAAGGGAAGCAAGCGATGCTCTAACCGTGGAGGAAATGTTTTGAAGGGGTTAGACATTCCTTGCTCCCCGAAAACAATTTATTTGAGTTAAAAAACTGAATTGCAAAAAAATTTTGAAGTTGTTCGGAATTCCCGACGAAGAATCACTAATTTTGAGAAACATTTTTAGGAGAAAACTTTCTGTATATGTGAGAAGAACTTTCTGCAATAGAGAAGAGTTTTCTGTGATGTGAGAAGAGCTTTTCCTTTTAAATTCCACAAAAAGGTTTCTTTGAAAACTTGATGAGACTTGAATAAAATGATGGTTCTGAAATTCTTTTGGGTTTTTAGATTTTGAAAGGAATTTACAAGTGAGTGGATTGGATGAAATGTATTTGGGTTTGAGTTGAATCAAGCTGGATGAAACAGGTTTGAATTGAATTGGAGTTCGGTTTGGATCGAGGTTCAGGCTTGAACTAGATTGAATTTTGAGTTGGGTCAAGATTGGGTCAAGGTCAACGTTTTTTGGTCAAAGTCAACATTTATAGGTAAGGTCAACGTTTTTGGTCAAGGTCAACGTTTTTGGTCAAAGTCAACGTTTTTGGTCAAGGTCAACGTTTTTGGTCAAGGTCAACGTTCAGGTCAAGGTTTGATTCTTGTGGACTTAGCTTGATTTTTGTGGACTTAGGCTTGCTTGATTTTATGGGCTATGGCCCATTTAGATTCTGGGCCGTGGGCTTGGGACTTGGGCCTTGGGCCTCGGTTTTTAGGCCTTGGGCCAGACTGGGCCGAATTGTGGGCTTTGGGCCAGGTTGAGAGTTGGATTTGGGCCGAATTGGGTGATGGGCCGGGTTTGAGGAGTGGTGGGACAGGCTTCGGGTTCGGGCCTTGGGCTTCGGGTTTGGGTTTTTGGGCTTGGGCCAGACTGGGCCGAATTTGGGCTTTGGGCCTTAGGTTTGGACTGTTTGGGCCGAGAGTTTGGACTGTTTGGGCCGAGATTGGTTGGTGGTGGGCTTAGGTTAATGGGCCGGATTGGGTTAATGGGCCGAGTTGGGCTGATGGTCGAGTGTGGGTTTGGGTCATGGGCTTTGGGCCAAGTGTGGGTATTTGGGCCAAGTGTGGGTATTTGGGCCAAGTGAGGTTTGGGTCATGGCTTGGGCCAAGTGTGGGTATTTGGGCCAAGTGAGGTTCAGGTCGTGGCTTTGGGCAAGTGTGGGTATTTGGGCCAAGTGAGGTTTGGGTCATGGCTTTTGGGTTGTGGGCCGTGGGCTCTGGGCCAAGAGTGGTTTGGACCTTGGGCTTTGGGCCAAGAGTGGTTTGGACCTTGGGCTTTGGGCCAAGAGTGGTTTAACCTTGGGCTTTGGGCCATGGAACAGAATTTACAAGAAAAGAATCAGGTTAGAGATGGGGTTGTTACCAAGAAAAAAAAGAAAAGAAAAGTTGGGATTCGTTTTTTTACAAGATGATTATGGAGGTGAGAGACAATTTTTGAATTCTGAGGATGGAGGGCAAGAAGATGTACTGGTAACTAAGTTTTGAATCAAAGGATTTAAAGATCTGAAACGAGAATGAGATGGTTTATTACATATAATACATATAATAGGTGCATTTTAGGGTTTAGAGTGTTACCCCATGAGATAGGCCAATGGTCTATCAGGCCAGTGGAACACTCTCTATCCTAAAGGGATTATTGTTTGCTTATACATAAATGTGTGTTTTAAGGTTTAGGGTGCCACCACCATGAGATAGGCCAATGGTCTATCAGGCCAGGGGGACCCCGCTATCCTAATGGCTTGGGCCTAGGGACATAGTAACTAGGGCTTAGATAGAGATAAACAAAATCAGACAATGAAATGAAATTTTAGGAAGAAATCGGATGTAAAGAGTGAACATACACAGAACAAATGAACGTAAGAGAAGTACAGGCCACAACGAGAGAGAAGGAGTAAGCTAAAACTAAAAATACAAGATCATGAAAACTACGAATACTGCTTAAACAGAGAAGAGTGAATCCATTAGTGACCTGAGTGATAATCAACCCTAAACTTGAACTGCTAATCCAATTTCAAAATCTGTTCATGTTCATTGCTTAACAAAACGACACTGGGTGATCTAAAGCATATCAGAATATATAAATGGTCATGCGTTGATCTTCTCAAAAATGAAAACCTATTTGAACAGGGCATCAGACAGTATCTAGGTGGCCATTTTGAATTCTCTTGAACAAACAGGAGCTAGATCAAGAACTAACTGAGATTCCCTTCTTTTTTGTTAGCTAAAACCATTGAACTGATTTTCCAGTTATACAAGAGACATAACCTAAGGTGAAACACGCTATCTCCAACATGATTAGACCCAACTGTACAGATATGATGGAGCGCTATTCTTTAATGGATTGCCAGCAATCAGTAAGATGAATTTGGATTTATACAGAACTAACAACTAAACTACAACACATAGTGTAACAGGTCAGAGGCTACCATTGTTTAAATTCACCGATTTCCAGACAAACAAAGCAAATTCTGGGGTTTCTATCAAACTTTACACACCGAGCATATATTTCCAGAACTAAAACAAAACAAACTCAATCAGCTTGTAACCATCAGAAAATATGACAAAGATATAGAGCACCCACACAACATATGAAGAGTAATTATAGGAACCAGAACTAATACCGAAGGAAGATTATCTACACTTTCCTGCAAATCTCATAACATCAGAGACAAAACAACATTAGTCCAACAGGTTAGCAAGGAAAACAGGACAAATTCCACGGAATTAAACTGTACCCATTGTCGAACACCCAAGATGGTGAGACTAAAATCTTCATCAGAAAAACAGACACTCAATGGCTGTACGAAGTCAGAAGGTTTCGAGTCTCATTCGAAACTTAGGCCAAGAACAATAGAGGAGATTCGCAGGGAAAATCACAAGTCGACCAAGAACAATAGGGGTGAGACTCTCGACTGGAGATGGACCAGTGTGCTCATTAATAGCAAATCCAAACAGAAACGTGGTATGGATACGGACACTATTATGACTAGAGATGAACCAGTTTTGCTTGCAACTTACAAAACGAGAAAACAACCATGGAGTCGGGACCGGAATGATCCAGTCTTGAGGCGCTACGGAGATATCAAAACTGAGCAACTCAAATATACGTATACATGGGGGAACGACATTAAGCACACCCCTGACCTGTTCGTGGACTTCGATGCCCATACCAGGTCATAACACCACCCCGAAATGCGACAATAAGACCAAGTTTACCGAAACAGATTACAAATGACATACGGGAATGGAGAACCGCAAGCCGAGGGTGGATGAAAGTTATAGTCGGGATGATTACCGAAACTACATTCATCCCCGGCGATCAAACGTATGTAAAATCCGAAAAAATGAAGGGAAAACAAGAACAAATATGAATTTGAGATAGAACTTAAGTTCTTGACCCGCTGAAGCCAGGGACCTGCGAAACAAATGGTTCGAGGCCTGTTTCTGGGTTTACCGAATGGAGAAGGAGAAGAGTGTCGTGTAAAATGGAGGCGGGTTTCGTGTCGGAAAAAGATTTTCTCGACTGAACCCTAAACCTTTGCCGTCATCGGGCTGAGCCCTTGGGCAAATGAGTTTGTAACGTGGAGATGAGAAGAACGAAAGCGAAGATTGCTGACATTAGAGAGATTTTGAGAGCAAGGGTGATGAAACTAAACTACGCTGTCGACGGTGGAGTGACTGGCTACACCTGGATTCCGGTGGGATAGCGCGTTGTCGGAAGATGGGTTTAAAAAGTAAGAGGAGTTTCCCGGCGAAAGAGGGCGATGAAGAGACGGTCGAGTTCGAGAGGAAGAAGACCGAAGGAAAATGCAAGATGTTTCTCTTCTTTCAAAAAATGAGAACGTTGGGGATTTGTGTCTGATTCCGATCGCCTGCACAGTAGGGTTTTTGAGAATGTTTTTATAATGGAGAGAGTAGACAGATGTCTATTTTGGGTTTCCTTTAGAAAGTTGTGGGCCTCAATAAGGAATGAAATTGGACCCAAACCGGGGCCTGGGCGCTGCTGGGCGAGTCCACCACTTGGCAAAGAAAGAAAGAAAACAAGAGTTGAGCACAAAAAACTCCTCCACCGAGTTTCGAACTGGTACCCCAACATCCTCCTCCCGCACACTCTACCAGTTGAGCTATGACAGTTTTTGGTATATCACCGTAACTAGTGAAACAAAAGCCCCGTTGCGAGCCAGGACAAGAGAAAAAATAAAACGCCACTCATTCCTTACCAGGGATCGAACTCGGGACCGAAAGAAATGCATGGTAAGTACTTTACCAATTATGCTGGGTCGGATTTCAGTACATCGATGGGAGAAATAATACAAGAGCTCTAAATTCGACTGGATAACTCTTCTAAAACGCGTCGAATCCAGAAGGAAAGATATACAATAAAATGAGATGATTAATCTAATGACCTGAAAGTATGGAATACAATTAAGAATAAGATTCAAAAACGTAACGAGATATAAAAACTAAAAGAATAGCATATGTACATGAAATAATACTAGGTAATAACAAAATCGTGAAATATTTTAAAACAACAGCAACAAAATAAGTATACAAAATGAAGTTGGTTAAAACGGATTACAATAAAAGGCTCGTGCTCCCTTTTCCATAGGGATGTGAGGTTTAAATGTCGGGAAAAAGAAATTCCTTTAGTTGAAAACGGGGACGACCGCCTTGTTTCTGAAAGCATGTTTATTTTTGTATTTTTTGTTTCAATATAAAAAGGGGGTGAGAATTTCGGTGTCTACAGATGGCTCCCCTTGATTCAATTCTGCAATAGAAGGCTTGCAGAATTGGATCAAGGGTGACGGGGCGCCAAAAATTCTCACTATGGTTTATGCGTGCAACGAGATGCAGTTGCCAATGGACCACCGTGTGGATGCAGCGGGAAAATTAGATGATAGTGAGATGTACGAGGACTTATGACGAGCCTGTAATGTAATCGAAAGTACGAGGACTTATGACGAGCCTCAACTAGACCTCTTGACATCTAGTCATAGGACTTATGACGAGCCTATGATACTAACAATTAGGTTGATTGGGTGCACGAGGACTTATGACGAGCCTAAACTAGACCTCTTGACATCTAGCTATAGGACTTATGACGAGCCTATAATGCAATTGAAAGTACGAGGACTTATGACGAGCCTCAACTAGACCTCTTGACATCTAGTCATAGGACTTATGACGAGCCTATGATACTAACAATTAGGTTGATTGGGTGCACGAGGACTTATGACGAGCCTCGACTAGACCTCTTGACATCTAGATATAGGACTTATGACGAGCCTATAATGCAATTGGAAGTATGAGGACTTATGACGAGCCTCAGCTAGACCTCTTGACATCTAGTCATAGGACTTATGACGAGCCTATGATACTAACAATTAGGTTGATTGGGTGCACGAGGACTTATGACGAGCCTCAACTAGACCTCTTGACATCTAGCTATAGGACTTATGACGAGCCTATAATGCAATTGGAAGTACGAGGACTTATGACGAGCCTCAACTAGACCTCTTGACATCTAGTCATAGGACTTATGACGAGCCTATGATACTTTGTGGGGTTGTACGAAACCCGCTGCTTTGAGTGGTTGATTTGAGGATGACTTTGATTGTGGATTGATTTGGGATTGGATGCTGTTTTTGTTGCTTCTGTGAGGGATGCGATAGATGTTACCCTTAGCTTTTCCAGTGTGGGACGTTTGTTTTGTTCTGATTCACTTTGACAGTTCTCACCCGATGTGCACTCTAGTTTCGGGATCCTATAGGACTCTTGGCTCCAGAGTTTGAGATAGCTCCGGCTTGATATGTGATCCCTTTGTGAGCAACGACTCTGGGATGGTCGATGGGTTCAGGTTCGATATGATCTAAGGGCTCCGGTATGATCGGATGGCTCCAGTTTGATCTGTGGCTCCCTTGTGAGCAACGACTC
This sequence comes from Limonium bicolor, assembly GCA_023374045.1. Taxonomy (NCBI): domain Eukaryota; kingdom Viridiplantae; phylum Streptophyta; class Magnoliopsida; order Caryophyllales; family Plumbaginaceae; genus Limonium; species Limonium bicolor. Next base: position 6,364,437 of record CM041777.1, read on the forward strand.
TATGAGGGTTGATGTGTTTGGCTTCGATATGATATCCGGGGCTCCGGTATGATCGGATGGCTCCATTTTGATCTGTGGCTCCCTTGCGAGCAACGACTCTGGGATGGTAGATGTGTTTGGCTTCGATATGATCCGGGGCTCCGGTATGATCGGATGGCTCCATTTTGATCGGTTGGCTCCGGTACGGCTCTGAGATGGCTCCGGTATAGCCCCGGGATGATTTTCTTGATTGAGGCGAAATCCTCCATAGAGTGATGGCAACGACCTCGCGGTCCGAGGGGAGGAGGGGTTTTTTTTTGGGACGGGGTCGCACCCTGAGAGGGTTGCCTACGTACTCAACTCCCTGTTGAGATCAGACCTTACGTAGTTCATGAATTTTGGCGAGTGAGGAGTTTGGTGATGAGGGGGGATGCCTTGCGGGGCATTTGTTTTGAACGGCGCCGAAGACTTTTAATCCTTGTTTTGATGGTTGCGCTGTCTCCGAGAGCGGCTATCGTGCCGGTTGGTGAAGGAGGCAGGCTCCGTGCTGTGGCTTCCTTTTCTAAGAGGGCATACCCATCTTTCTCTTTCCGTGGTGTAGGATATTATGTCTGAACCGATGGATGCAAATCTATTCTACATGCATTTTTTGGAAATGGATATGATTGTATGCAATGAGGATGTCGTGTCAAGGTGAGCTCAGCCAAGAATTCTAGTTAAGTCAGATTAGTCATTTCTGAGCCACTTCTTTCTGGAAAAATCTTCCCGAAAGAGGCCTCTCGGGATCTCTTATACCTTTCTGTTTCCTTTCTTAAGGTCAGTTAGGCTTTCTTTAATCGGGGTGATGAACACTCATTTTTTTCTCTACCTTCCTGATCTCTTCGACACTCGTTGTGCACGATGGTATTGACAAGATCGGACGCGTTGTGGCCTTTCATGTTTCGAATTTGGTACTTTTGATAAGCCACAGACTTATCATATTTTATGCATTAGATTTAGTATTATATTTATCTAAATAAGGTTAAATATATGTTATTATGCTTATTATGTGTTTAAGTATATTATTGTACAGTCTTATGTTTTATGAGTTTTCTGTGCAAGGAATGATTTTCTAGGCAAAAGTTCAGTTGAAGCCGGACTCCATGCCGGGTTGTTTCTGCACGGCATAAGCACAGAACAGAAAAGAGGCCTTGCCGGACCTAATGCCAGGTAGATTCCATCCGGCATAAGTGAAGAGACGCCACGGTTGACCAAGCGATAGCAGTTATTGACCGTTGGTGAAAAGGATGATGTCGGGTGTGATGTCGGGTATCTTCTACCCGGCATATGCACTGTTTCGCACGGAATTGACGGTTCTGACCGTTAACAGTTGGGCGCATTTATCACGTGTGCCGGCTACTGGTGATCCGGCACAACGCCCGGCAACGACACATTTAATGCCTATAAATAGGCCGAGGCAGGCTACAATTTGACACACTTCAACATACATATACACTCCATCCACGTCCTTATTTTCCGCCCACATTCCATCTGTTGGTGTCCAAGGCATTTCTACGAATCCATCCACAAGAAGAAGAGAAGATTTCCTTTTCGGGTTGAGGCTATGTTCAATCTCCTTCTCCCCCATGTATTTCTTCTTTAATTGGAGTGGATGGTGAAGTAAAGATCCTTGTTAGGCTTTGGCTAGGGATGAATTCCTTCTATGTAAACAATATGATTATTTCAATACAAATTCAAGCGTTCATAAGATTCTGGTTCTTATGGCAAGGGAATTAGTTGATCACTCATTCTCTTTATGCAAATTCTACTTGAGGGGGAAAAGCCCAAGAGTAGGATAGGTTAGACAAATCTTAGTGGTCTTTGATGTTTCATCTATAATTTAGGGTTAGCATTAAAGATTGCGATTTAATCCATCTTCCCCCATCTCCTTGTTCATTTCGTAGCATGACATATGCTCGATTTGGTAATGGGTTTGAGTTTCTTGTTCGAAGCAAGAGAGTGGTTTTCACCATATGAACGTGCCGGATGCACTGTCGGGTGCTTCCTGTCCGGCACATTCAAGAATTTGAATATGCCGTGCATCTGGTGTCCGGCAGGACATCCGGCGCAATCATGTTGGTTGGTTTAAGTTCGTGTCTTGAAGTTGCATTGCGTGATCATGTTGGTACTTAGGGTAGTTTAGTCCTAAACCTCGCATTTAGATAGGTTTTAGTTAAATTATGGTGTCATTTACTTTCCCCCTCATTATTATAGAATAGGCTTTTGCCCGGATTAGGACTAGTTTCTATAAGTCCCTGGGTACGATACTCTCGGTCGTAATATATTTACACTATACTCCGACCGGGTTTTATTTTGCTACCGTAGTAGAGTTGTAGGATTAGTTTTATTAGTTTAATTATTTTTCTTTTGTATATTTTTATCTTACAATTTCTCTGTTAGCAAATTGGCGCCGTTGCCGGGGACTTGGAATTAGTCCAAGTCCTAAATTCGGATACGCCCTATTCTTTATTCGTTATTTTTTTTTGATTCCTTGATTTATTGATTTAAATTTGTACATATTTTAGTTCGGTTGAATATGCCGGGTGCCAGGCCGGATATCTTGTACCCGGCACATTCAACATTTTTCCTTTAATTCTGTTGTTTGTTCGCTAAGTTGAGTATGCCGTGCAACAGGCCGGATAAAACACGTCCGGCATCATGGAAGAAGTCTTAAGCCGGACGGGATTCATCCGGCGCACAATCCGGCAATTAATCTCAACTTTTATTTTGCATTTTTTCCTTTTTCGAATCTTTGATTTATCTATAAATATTCCTTTCCTTTTCTTTTTCAAGTTTGAACACGCCGGGTAATATGCCGGGTAAATCCAACCCGGCATTAGTGGAGGAAGTCCACTGCCGGATACGCAATGCTCGGCACCATGTCCGGCACATTCAAGATTTTTTTTTTCGTTAAGTGTTAAAGTTCTTTATAAATTCTCTTTGTTTTCTTTACTCCCTCATAATACTCCCGATTCGTTGATCCTCTTATTTTTGCTTTCGTATTGATTAGGCCGGGCTTGGCGCGGGTAAATATAACCCGGCATGTATGGAGGAAGTCAATGCCGGGTAGCCTACACCCGGCATGATGCCCGGCATTGTTTTTTTTGCTTTGTAAATTTTATTATTACCTGTCTTTATTTTAGGACCAATTTTTTTAATTATATTAGTTTAAATTCTTTTATGTATTTAATATTATTATTATTTTTATTATTATTATTTATTTTTTACAAAACATTATATTGTTTGTGTGTTACTCCTCCAAAGAAAATCAGGTGAATGCACTTCAAGCACACTCCCTACACAAATAATCAAATACCGCAGGCGAATGGCAATAAACTCTCTTCCTCAGCAGACGAATGTGAAAATGCAGACCACAATGCTCCGAATGCCCATGCACCACTCCGAAATGCCAATTTACCATACCACCTTGAGAAGCGGAACTTGCAGAAACATCGATCATTCGCATGGAGCATGGGTCGATGCAGTTGCAAATACAACAACTTTTTGCTCAACTATGACCACTTGGTCAACTCCCGTCTCCCAACACTAAATTGATCGACAAGAGTAGACGAGCTCGTCTTCGTTTCCATCGAGATCTCTAATCACTCGGCCAAGTAGCCGAAGGCTAAGTGTAGGGCAGCCCCCACGCATCTGGTCTTCTTTCACCGCAGGGGAGTCACTTCCTTTCCTTTTATTCTTTATTTTTCTTTTGAACACTGGGGACAGTGTTCCTGCCAAGTGTAGGGCAGGGCCCCCTTAAAAAAATATTTTTATTTAAAATATATATATATATATATTAATAGAAAATAAATCACTAGTATATTTGATATAATAAGTTTAAAGTTTATCAAGGTTTTACTAAACTTTTGCATGTTTTTGATTGAGATGAGATTAGGAATGAATAAATGCTTGTTCTCTTAAGAGGTAAGCTTTCTACTGACTTGTAGATTCTGTTTTTAACTTTTTGATTCTCTTTATTAACATGAGTATATGATCTTTCTCCTAATTCTTTCCTTTATGTACTTCTGGTATTATTTTCAAACTGTGGAAAGTCTTTTGGGTGAAAATCTTAAAAAAGGTTTTTGTGAAAAAAGAAAAGAAAGAAGAAAAAGAAAAAGAAAAAAAAAAGGAAAACCAAAAGAAAAAAAAACTCTTCTTGTCCAAAGGAAAAGCATTATATTCCTTGAGGTTGCAAAAGTGCCTCAGAATAAAAGCAACAAACGAGAGTTTTTCCTTTTGTTTTTCTCTTAAATTCCCCGTTCTTCAAAGCAAAAGAATCATGGTTGATTCAGAAACCCTTGAAAAATAGGGCTGAACACATAAAAACCATCGATGAGTGTCTTGGCCACATTCAGAAACTCTTGAAAAATAGAGCTGAATGATGGAAACCGGAAAAAGGAGAGATTACAAAATCCCTTATGCAACATAGCCCGAAAGTTTTTGATCGGTTTTGAAATTGTTTATTTTATACCCATTAGTATGTTTCTGGTGGAATAAGGATGATTAAGTGATACTTGTGAAATAGAGTCAGAGAGTTGAGAATATTTATCTACATTTCATTCTAGAGTTTATCTGTTTTGTGCATAAGTAATTAGTCCTTTCTAATCTTTTTTGCTCGAGGACTAGCAAACGGTAAGTGTAGGGCCTTGATAAGCCGCAGACTTATCATATTTATGCATTAGATTTAGTATTATATTTATCTAAATAAGGTTAAATATATGTTATTTATGCTTATTATGTGTTTAAGTATATTATTTGTACAGTCTTATGTTTTTATGAGTTTTCTGTGCAAGGAATGATTTTCTATCCTACTCTTGGGCTTTTCCCCCTCAAGTAGAATTTGCATAAAGAGAATGAGTGATCAACTAATTCCCTTGCCATAAGAACCAGAATCTTAATGAACGCTTGAATTTGTATTGAAATAATCATATTGTTTACATAGAAGGAATTCATCCCTAGCCAAAGCCTAACAAGGATCTCTACTTCACCATCCACTCCAATTAAAGAAGAAATACATGGGGGAGAAGGAGATTGAACATAGCCTCAACCCGAAAAGGAAATCTTCTCTTCTTCTTGTGGATGGATTCGTAGAAATGCCTTGGACACCAACAGATGGAATGTGGGCGGAAAATAAGGACGTGGATGGAGTGTATATGTATGTTGAAGTGTGTCAAATTGTAGCCTGCCTCGGCCTATTTATAGGCATTAAATGTGTCGTTGTCGGGCGTCGTGCCGGATCACCAGTAGCCGGCACACGTGATAAATGCGCCCAATTGTTAACGGTTGAAACCGTCAATTCCGTGCGAAACAGTGCATATGCCGGGTAGAAGATACCCGGCATCACACCCGGCATCATCCTTTTCACCAACGGTCAATAACTGCTATCGCTTGGTCAACCGTGGCGACTCTTCACTTATGCCGGATGGAATCTACCCGGCATTACTACCCGGCATTAGGTCCGGCAAGGCCTCTTTTCTGTTCTGTGCTTATGCCGTGCAGAAACTACCCGGCATGGAGTCCGGCTTCAACTGAACTTTTGCCTAGAAAATCATTCCTTGCACAGAAAACTCATAAAAACATAAATCTGTACAAATATTATACTTTAACACATAATAAGCATAAATATAAATATAACTTTATTTAGATAAATATAATACTAAATCTAATGCCCAAAATATGATAAGTCTGCGGCTTATCAAGGCCCTACACTTACCTTTTGCTAGTCCTCGAGCAAAACAAGATTAGAAAGGACTAATTACTTATGCACAAAACAGATAAACTCTAGAATGAAATGTAGATAAATATTCTCAACTCTCTGACTCTATTTCACAAGTATCACTTAAACCTCCTTATTCCATCAGTAACATACTAATGGGTATAAAATAAAGACTTTTCAAAACCGATCAAAAACTTTTGGGTTATTTTACATAAGGGATTTGTAATCTCTCCTTTTTCCGGTTTCCATCATTCAGCTCTATTTTTCAAGAGTTTCTGAATGTGGCCAAGACACTCATCGATGGTTTTATTATTCAGCCCTATTTTGCAAGGGTTTCTGAATCAACCATGAATTTTTTGCATTGAAGAACGGGGAATTTAGGAGAAAAATAAAAGGAAAAACTCTCGTTTCTTGCTTTTATTCTGAGGCACTTTTTTTTTGCAACCTCAAGGAATATACTGCTTTTCCTTTGGAAGAAGATTTCTTTGGTTTTCGTTTTTTTTTTCTTTTTCTTCTTCTTCTTCTTTTTTCACAAAAACCTTTTTAAGATTTTCACCCAAAAGACTTTCCACAGTTTGAAAATAATACCCAGAAGTACATAAAGGAAAGAATTAGGAGAAAGATCATATACTCATGTTAATAAAGAGAATCAAAAAGTTAAAAACAGGAATCTACAAGTCATTAGAAAGCTTACCTCTTAAGAGAACAAGCATTTATTCATTCCTAATCTCATCTCAATCAAAACATGCAAAAGTTTAGTAAAACATTGATAAACTTTAAACTTATATAAAATATACTAGTGATTTTTTTCCATATAATATATATATATATATAAAATAAAAATATTTTTTTAAGGGGGGACCCTGCCCTACACTTGGCAGGAACACTGTCCCCAGTGTTCAAAAGAAAAATAAAGAAATAAGGAAAGGAAGTGACTCCCCTGCGGTGAAAGAAGACCAGATGCGTGGGGGCTGCCCTACACTTAGCCTTCGGCTACTTGGCCGAGTGATCAGAGATCTCGATAGAAATGAAGATCGATCTCGCATACTCCCGTTGATCAATTTATGCAGGGAGTGCGTTTGTTGGTTTCGTCGTTGCCTTAAGGAACGAAGAAATGGCTTCTTTGTCTCCTGATCACGGTCAGATAAATCTTCATGAAGATTATGTGATCGGAGATGCATTCACCTTATTTCCTTAGGAGGAGCAACACAAAATATTAATTTAACAAAATAGTATAAAAAATCAATAATATAGAAATGTTACGAAACTAAAAGAAAATAAATCAATTGAACATGCCGGACCGTGTGTCGGGCATTGTGTACCCGGCAGTGGACTTCCTCCACTAATGCCGGGTTGATTTTACCCGGCATATTGCCCGGCTTGTTCAAACCGAAAGAAATAAATCAAAAAAAATGCAACAAGGAGAAATAAAAAATAGTGAATAACATAAAATGTAAGAGATCATTTATATGTGTCTCTACTATTTACGACAAAAATTGGAGAGTAAAATTGAACAAGCCGGGTGTAATGCCGGATATTAAGCCTAACAAGGATCTCTACTTCACCATCCACTCCAATTAAAGAAGAAATACATGGGGGAGAAGGAGATTGAACATAGCCTCAACCCGAAAAGGAAATCTTCTCTTCTTCTTGTGGATGGATTCGTAGAAATGCCTTGGAAAATCATTCCTTGCACAGAAAACTCATAAAAACATAAGACTGTACAAATAATATACTTAAACACATAATAAGCATAAATAACATATATTTCACCTTATTTAGATAAATATAATACTAAATCTAATGCATAAAATATGATAAGTCTGCGGCTTATCAACTTTTCAAATCAAGCAACTACCATCTCTAAGTCGGAGGTCTTTCGATGGGTTATAACGGGGCCGCAGGGCATATGACATAGGACTGGAGGATTCGTTTGAGGGTTGTGGAGCTTTGGTGCAACGGAGGACATGCTTCACCTTTGCCATGGATGGAGTGATTTTTTACTCCTTTCGCAATTGCGCAGATTACTACGTGCTCTCATTTTGATTTTCTACTTTCTTTGAGTAGTCTATTTGCAATTCTTCGTGTTTGACATTTCTGGTCTCCTCTATTTATCAAGTGTGGAGACATCGAGTGATGTGAGACTTTCATTTCCCCTCTTTGCTATTTTGAGCGTTTTGTGCTCCGCTTCTCTCGTTTTCGTCCTCTTTGGGTATCTCTTTTGAGCTTTCCTCCATACTTTAAATGATGGATAAGGAACCATGGCTCCAGCTCTTTTATCCTCTTTTGCAGGGGTGAATGGTCGTGTGATGTGGGGTGGCATATCGTGGAGCTGTTTTCGAAAGGATTTTCAATGAGAGGCTCAGCGGGGCTTACTAAGGGATCATTTTTCAGGGTCAATAAGGCTTTTGGCCTTGTGGAGGTTTTCTTCGATCCTAAGTGCCTCGTCATCCCTATTGACAGGTAATTGTTTCCTCTACTATTCCCAAATTTTGACATGAATGGTAACGCGCTTTTCTCATCAATGTTTAGTTTCGCGAAGGGAGTTCCTCACATGGGGCTTTGCAATTTAACTGTGTCAAGCTCTCTGGGTTTTGCACGCTCTGTGTTTCTCCTATGCACTCGACTCTCACGGGAGGTTAGGGATCCTTTCAAGACCTCTTCAGGGAAAATGATACAAGAGTTTGACGGCCTTTGATGACTTATGTGACTTTCCTAGAATTAAAGATCGAAATACGCCTCGACACTAGGGATATGCAAGTGCAAATGCAATTAAGCTAAACCTAATGCAGATGATAATGATAACTTTTGTGTGGATGCGTTTTTTTTTTGGATGCATTTTTTTTGTGGATGCATTTTTTTGATGCATTTTTTTGGATTTTTATGATGGCTCAGACATAATATCGTTTCAGCCGGTCAAGATTGACAAGGCTTTGAAATTCCTCTCCATCCAAATCTGTCAGTAATACAGCGCCGTGGGGGGTTATTTCCTTGACTAGATAAGGGCCTACCCAGTTCGGTCTGAATTTCCCTCGCTGGTCTGGTAAATCCTTTCTCAGTTCTTTTAGGACGAGGTCGCCCACTTGGATGTTTCGTTCTTTGACCCTTTTGTTGAACGCTCTAGCCATTCTCTTCTGGTAACCCTGGATATGGTATAATGCCTGTAGGCGTTTTTCATCCAGAAGAGCTAAACTATCATAGCGTTGTTGTAACCAGTCGCTTTCAGCAATTTTCAGTTCGTTAGTGACCCGAAGAGTTGGAATTTCAAGCTCGATTGCAAAACACACTCTGACCCATACACCAAGGAATACGGGGTGGCTCCGGTTGTAGTTCTGACGTAGTTCGGTAACCCCAGAGAGCGTAGTGTAGCTTTTTGGCCAATCTCTGTACGTTTCAACCATTTTTGCCAGTGCACTCTTTACGGCCTTGTTGGCGGCTTCGACCGCTCCATTAGTCTGAGGTCTGTATGGAGATGATCTGTGGTAACGAATGTTGTATTTTTCCATGACCCGGATAGTGTCTCCGTCGAATTGAGGACCATTGTCCGATACAAACTCTGAGGGAACTCCTATCGGCATATGATGTCTCGCTCGATGAACTGGGCAACTTGCTTTGATCCGATGTTCGCGAACGACCGTGCCTCTACCCATTTGCTGAAATAGTCTATTGCTACGAGGATGTAGCGGTGTCCATTTGAAGCTTTAGGGTGAATTTCTCCGATGATATCGATTCCCCATATAGAGAACGGCCAAGGAGCCGCCATGGCTGTCAGGGGTAGAGGAGGCAGGTGTTGCAAGTTAGCATGGGTCTGACACTTGGCGCACTTTTTCACGAATTCGTGACAATCGGCTTCCATTGTTGTCCAGTAGTACCCTAGTCTGAGGATTTTCCGGGATAGGGAATGTCCTCCAGCATGGGTCCCGATACTCCCTCGTGGACGTCCTCGATAATCTTATCAGCCTCTTTTCGAGTTACACACAAGTGTTGGACTCCATTCGGCATTCTCTTGTAAACCCTGATTCCGCAGACCACATACTGATTTGACATTCTTCTTAGTGCGATGCGGTCCTGCTTAGTGGCTTCTGGCGGATACTCTCCTCTTCTAAGGAAACTCTCGATGTCCACAAACCACTCATCCTCGACTTCCCCTGTCTCGATGGCTCCAATCTCAAACGAGGGTGCATTAGTCATGGTTATCCACAAGGGGAAGTATAGTGAACCGGTTGGTACCTGGACCACTGAAGCCAGGAGGATAAAGAGTCGGCAAAGATGTTCTGGCTCCGGTTCACGTGCTTGAAGTCACATTTCAAAAGCAGGTGATCAAGTATGAAAGGTAGTCATGGTAGAGGATCAACCGTTCTTCTCTGATCTCCCAAGTCTGATTGATTTGCGAAATAACGAGATTAGAATCGCCAAAGACTTCTAACTCCTTCACTTGCAATTCTAATTCCATTTCAAGTCCTAGGATGCAGGCTTCGTATTCTGCCATGTTGTTAGTGACTGGATAATTGATTTTTACCGCAGCTGGAAGCAAATCTCCCTCAAGATGAATCAAAAATTCCGACCCCTTTACCCTTATGGTTGACGGCACCATCGAAGTACAACCTCCAACGAGTTTTCCGTAATGTCATGATTTGTTCGTCCGGGAAATCGTCATTTCCGAAGACTCGGATGCTACAGGGCATTCTGCTAGATGTTCAGCTATGGCACTTCCTTTGATTGATTTCTGAATTTTGAAAGTGATATCGAATTCAGACAATAATAGGGACCATCTGGATAAGCGACCGTCAAGAATTGGCTTTTCCAGCAGGTACTTTATAGGGTTCATGCGTGCGATAAGGAACCCTTGTCCTAACAAGTAGTGCCTCAGCTTCTTCGTAGCCCAGACCAAAGCAACACAGAATTTGTGGATGTCAGAGTATCGTGTTTCTGCATTGACCCATTTCTTGCTGATATGGTAAATCGATTTTTCACGCGGTGGGGATCCTTGTTCCTGGGCCAGCATGGCGCCCATTGACGTTTCTCGGGCAGTGAGGTAAAGGATCATTGGCTTGCCCTCCTGGGGCGGTACCAAGACGGGCGGGTTCTGCAAATAGGTCTTGATCTTCTCAAAAGCTTCCTGACACTGTTCATTCCAGACTTTAGATGCGTATTTCTTCAGCAGACGGAAGATAGGCTCGCAGGTCTCGGTTAGCTGCATGATGAATCTTCTGATATACTGAATTCTGCCTAAGAAACCTCTGATTTCTTTTTCGGTCTTTGGGGGAGGCATTTCTTGAATGGCCTTTATTTATCTGGGTCTACCTCGATTCCTCGGGTAGTGATCATGAAGCCCAAAAGTTTTCCTCCAGTTACTCCGAATGTACATTTCTCGGGGTTTAGCTTCATTTGGTACTTCCGCATCCGATCAAAGAACTTTCTTAGGTTTATCAAGTGGTCCTCCCGTTGGGCAGCTTTGACGATCATGTCGTCTACGTATACTTCCACTTCCTTGTGAATCATATCATGCAATAAGGTAGTGGCAGCCCTTTGATACGTGGCTCCGGCATTTTTCAAGCCAAAGGGCATGTTCACGTAACAAAAGGTTCCCCACTGCGTAATAAAGACATCTTTTCCTGGTCTTCTACAGCCATTCGAATCTGATTGTAACCTGAAAACCCATCCATGAATGACAGTAGTGCATGTTGGGCAGTATTATCAACAAGGATATCAATGTGGGGTAAGGGAAAGCTGTCTTTGGGGCTAGCCTCGTTTAACTCCCGAAAGTCAATACATACTCGCACCTTTCCATTTTTCTTTGGGACGGCTACGATTGGCTAGCCAATCGGGGTAATTGACGACCCGAATGAAGCCAACACGTAACAACTTCTCAACTTCCTCTTTCACTTTCAATGGTGCTCGGTTTCATTCTTCTCAAACGCTGTTTCTTAGGTTTGGCATTTGGGTACAACGGTATTCTGTGTTGGACAATGTCGGGGTCAATCCCTGGCATGTCTGCGTAGCTCCAGGCAAAAACATCGACATATTCAGTTAGCAGAGAAGTCAGGTCCCGTTTTTCTGTTTCACTCAGACCCAAACCAACTTGTAAAGTTTTGGGGTTATCATGTGTTCCGATATTTATTGCTACTGTGTCCTCTACAATCTGAGTGTGGGTGGAATATTGTTCTGTGGGAGGCATATTCTCCTCGTCATATTCTTCTTCTTCAGCCTCATAGTTTTGCATTGAATCAAGTGACAAAAGAGATGAATTTTCTGAATAAACTGAACTTTCATTAATATTCGAAGAGCTGGGTAACTCAGTGATTGTTAAAAAATTGCCACCATTTTTACAGCGGAAAATAAATGGTGGCTCCCCCTCTCTTTCTTCTTCATTGTAATTAAGACAGATATCACTCTCATCATCAGAACTATGAGAACTATTGCTATCACTACTGCTATCACTATCGACTAGACTGATTGGGTATGGCTCCTGGGAAGTCAGCTCCTCTCTCTTATGATAGACGACAAGACACGCTCCATGGCCATCTACCGAGGGTGCGGGGTCCTTGATGACTGGGTTGGTCGTGACATTGCTCTCCGCTGCATCCTCGGGCGTTCCTTGGTCGCATCCCTTGTCGTCATGGTCTTCAAGGCATGAGTAGAGGGGAAGTAAAGTGGTCCACCAGCTCTCCCACTCCATTGTCTCCTGACTTCCCTGAGCTTGAACTGCTTTCTGCTTATCACAACTCACAGATACATATGGTTCAAGGTTAACTGATAAGAAAGAATCGGCGTGAATTCTTAAGAACCGTTAATTGACTCTGATTGTCGCTTATGGATAGGGCTTATCTGGTCATTACAGAGATTCTATTGTGGGTTCGCACTGGGTTACACCCCTTAGAAGTGGCAACGACCACGACTTCGGATTGGTGCCCGAGGAAACCTCGGTCTCCAATTGTCGGGATTGCCTTCTTTCAAAACCTTATGGAAGAGATTCAGTTAAAGCTAAAGGATAAGATCTAATGAGGAGTGAGGAAGATTTCGAAGAGTTGAAGAATAGGCTGATCTTGGAGTTGAAGTGCTTTGAGAGGTCTTAATTGTTCTGAGAGATTTGAGGTCGTTTTGGGCCTTCACGAGATTAAGAGGATAATGGGAGTCTTGAGGAGTAAAAGGGCGTTTTGGTCATTTTTGGTGGAGTCAAGGGGTATTTGGATCATTTGGCTGATTTGAGGAGTTTTTTTGTGTTTGCGAAGTTCGGATTTTGAAATGGTCGGGTTCTTGAGGTGTTTTGGGAAGTTGAATGTGTTGAGGTGCAATTCGGGTTTTAAGGATGATTGGGTGTGGGAGAGGATATTTGATTTATAGGTATTCGGGTTTTGAAGATGTTTCAGGTTTCTGGGAGCCTTCAGGAATTGGGGGTTCTATGTGACTTAGAATTGGTTCAAAGGAGGATTGAGAAGTGTTTATGGGTCCTAGAGCTCTAATGGAAATGTTGGATTGGGGTATTCAGAATTGTCTCTCTTAAAGTTTTTAAAACTGGAAAATCATTTTTTGTTGTGAAAAGGGCGGATAATCCCGAGGGATTACCCTATGTACCCCCTCGAACACGACACTTAATTAATGGTAAGTGCCGAGGCTCGAAAGATGGGGCAATGAATTTATGTCGAAAAATAGGATTCAGAGAGAAACACCATGAATGAGATATTCTCGGTCGAACCCTAATAACGTCTCTAACTCCCGGGTTTTAAAACGTTAAAAACCGAAAACATTGAAATCGAGCGGAAGGGAGTTAAACGATTCTAAAATCCCGGCTGCAACTAGGAAGATCGTTACTTCCCTAGCACCCCGCCTTGTAAAAATCTAGGCTGCAATTAGGGGAGGTTTGTCACCCTAATGCCCCGCCTAAAGAGATCCAGACTGCGACAAGGGAGGTTATGACCCCAGTGCCCCGCCTCGGATTTTTATTTTGGGAAGGGAAGCAAGCGATGCTCTAACCGTGGAGGAAATGTTTTGAAGGGGTTAGACATTCCTTGCTCCCCGAAAACAATTTATTTGAGTTAAAAAACTGAATTGCAAAAAAATTTTGAAGTTGTTCGGAATTCCCGACGAAGAAACACTGATTTTGAGAAACATTTTTAGGAGAAAACTTTCTGTATATGTGAGAAGAACTTTCTACAATAGAGAAGAGTTTTCTGTGATGTGAGAAGAGCTTTTCCTTTTTAAATTCCACAAAAAGGTTTCTTTGAAAACTTGATGAGACTTGAATAAAATGATGGTTCTGAAATTCTTTTTGGGTTTTTAGATTTTGAAAGGAATTTACAAGTGAGTGGATTGGATGAAATGTATTTGGGTTTGAGTTGAATCAAGCTGGATGAAACAGGTTTGAATTGAATTGGAGTTCGGTTTGGATCGAGGTTCAGGCTTGAACTAGATTGAATTTTGAGTTGGGTCAAGGTCAACGTTTTTTTGTCAAAGTCAACATTTTTAGGCAAGGTCAACGTTTTTGGTCAAGGTTAACGTTTTTGGTCAAAGTCAATGTTTTTGGTCAAGGTCAACGTTTTTGGTCAAGGTCAATGTTCAGGTCAAGGTTTGATTCTTGTGGACTTAGCTTGATTTTTGTGGACTTAGGCTTGCTTGATTTTATGGGCTATGGTCCATTTTAGATTTTGGGCCGTGGGCTTGGGGACTTGGGCCTTGGGCCTCGGTTTTTTAGGCCTTGGGCCAGACTGGGCCGAATTTTGGGCTTTGGGCCAGGTTGAGAGTTGGATTTGGGCCGAATTGGGTGATGGGCCGGGTTTGAGGAGTGGTGGGACAGGCTTCGGGTTCGGGCCTTGGGCTTCGGGTTTGGGTTTTTGGGCTTGGGCCAGACTGGGCCGAATTTGGGCTTTGGGCCTTGGGTTTGGACTGTTTGGGCCGAGAGTTTGGACTGTTTGGGCCGAGATTGGGTTGGTGGTGGGCTTAGGTTAATGGGCCGGATTGGGTTAATGGGCTGAGTTGGGCTGATGGGCCGAGTATGGGTTTAGGTCATGGGCTTTGGGCCAAGTGTGGGTATTTGGGTCAAGTGTGGGTATTTGGGCCAAGTGAGGTTTGGGTCATGGCTTTAGGCCAAGTGTGGGTATTTGGGCCAAGTGAGGTTCGGGTCATGGCTTTGGGCCAAGTGAGGTTTGGGTCATGGCTTTTTGGGTTGTGGGCCGTGGGCTCTGGGCCAAGAGTGGTTTGGACCTTGGGCTTTGGGCCAAGAGTGGTTTGGACCTTGGGCTTTGGGCCAATAGTGGTTTGGACCTTGGGCTTTGGGCCAAGAGTGGTTTGGACCTTGGGCTTTGGGCCATGGAACAGAATTTACAAGAAAAGAATCAGGTTAGAGATGGGTTTGTTACCAAGAAAAAAAAGACAAGAAAAGTTGGGATTCGTTTTTTTACAAGATGATTATGGAGGTGAGAGACAATTTTTGAATTCTGAGGATGGAGGGCAAGAAGATGTACTGGTAACTAAGTTTTGAATCAAAGGATTTTGAAGATCTGAAACGAGAATGAGGTGGTTTATTACATATAATACATATAATAGGTGCATTTTAGGGTTTAGAGTGTTACCACCATGAGATAGGCCAATGGTCTATCAGGCCAGGGGAACACTCTCTATCCTAAAGGGATTATTGTTTTCTTATACATAAATGTGTGTTTTAAGGTTTAGGATGCCACCACCATGAGATAGGCCAATGGTCTATCAGGCCAGGGGGACCCCGCTATCCTAATGGCTTGGGCCTAGGGACATAGTAACTAGGGCTTAGATAGAGATAAACAAAATCAGACAATGAAATGAAATTTTAGGAAGAAATCGGATGTAAAGAGTGAACATGCACAGAACAAATGAACATAAGAGAAGTACAGGCCACAACGAGAGAGAAGGAGTAAGCTAAAACTAAAAATACAAGATCATGAAAACTACGAATACTGCTTAAACAGAGAAAGTGAATCCATTAGTGACCTGAGTGATAATCAACCCTAAACTTGAACTGCTAATCCAATTTCAAAATCTGTTCATGTTCATTGCTTAACAAAACGACACTGGGTGATCTAAAGCATATCAGAATATATAAATGGTCATGCGTTGATCTTCTCAAAAATGAAAACCTATTTGAACAGGGCATCAGACAGTATCTAGGTGGCCATTTTGAATTCTCTTGAACAAACAGGAGCTAGATCAAGAACTAACTGAGATTCCCTTCTTTTTTGTTAGCTAAAACCATTGAACTGATTTTCCAGTTATACAAGAGACATAACCTAAGGTGAAACACGCTATCTCCAACATGATTAGACCCAACTGTACAGATATGATGGAGCGCTATTCTTTAATGGATTGCCAGCAATCAGTAAGATGAATTTGGATTTATACAGAACTAACAACTAAACTACAACACATAGTGTAACAGGTCAGAGGCTACCATTGTTTAAATTCACCGATTTCCAGACAAACAAAGCAAATTCTGGGGTTTCTATCAAACTTTACACACCGAGCATATATTTCCAGAACTAAAACAAAACAAACTCAATCAGCTTGTAACCATCAGAAATATGACAAAGATATAGAGCACCCACACAACATATGAAGAGTAATTATAGGAACCAGAATTAATACCGAAGGAAGAGTATCTACACTTTCCTGCAAATCTCATAACATCAGAGATAAAACAACATTAGTCCAACAGGTTAGCAAGGAAAACAGGACAAATTCCACGGAATTAAATGTACCCTTTGTCGAACACCCAAGATGGTGAGACTAAAATCTTCATCAGAAAAACAGACACTCAATGGCTGTACGAAGTCAGAAGGTTTCGAGTCTCATTCGAAACTTAGGCCAAGAACAATAGAGGAGATTCGCAGGGAAAATCACCAAGTCGACCAAGAACAATAGGGGTGAGACTCTCGACTGGAGATGGACCAGTGTGCTCATTAATAGCAAATCCAAACAGAAACGTGGTATGGATACGGACACTATTATGACTAGAGATGAACCAGTTTTGCTTGCAACTTACAAAACGAGAAAACAACCATGGAGTCGGGACCGGAATGATCCAGTCTTGAGGCGCTACGGAGATATCAAAACTGAGCAACTCAAATATACGTATACATGGGGGAACGACATTAAGCACACCCCTGACCTGTTCGTGGACTTCGATGCCCATACCAGGTCATAACACCACCCGAAATGCGACAATAAGACCAAGTTTACCGAAACAGATTACAAATGACATACGGGAATGGAGAACCGCAAGCCGAGGGTGGATGAAAGTTATAGTCGGGATGATTACCGAAACTACATTCATCCCCGGCGATCAAACGTATGTAAAAATCCGAAAAAATGAAGGGAAAACAAGAACAAATATGAATTTGAGATAGAACTTAAGTTCTTGACCCGCTGAAGCCAGGGACCTGCGAAACAAATGGTTCGAGGCCTGTTTCTGGGTTTACCGAATGGAGAAGGAGAAGAGTGTCGTGTAAAATGGAGGCGGGTTTCGTGTCGGAAAAAGATTTTCTCGACTGAACCCTAAACCTTTGCCGTCATCGGGCTGAGCCCTTGGGCAAAATGAGTTTGTAACGTGGAGATGAGAAGAACGAAAGCGAAGATTGCTGACATTGGAGAGATTTTGAGAGCAAGGGTGATGAAACTAACTTACGCTGTCGACGGTGGAGTGACTGGCTACACCTGGATTCCGGTGGGATAGCGCGTTGTCGGAAGATGGGTTTAAGAAGGAAGAGGAGTTTTCCGGCGAAAGAGGGCGATGAAGAGACGGTCGAGTTCGAGAGGAAGAAGACCGAAGGAAAATGCAAGATGTTTCTCTTCTTTCAAAAAATGAGAATGTTGGGGATTTGTGTCTGATTCCGATCGCCTGCACAGTAGGGTTTTTTGAGAATGTTTTTATAATGGAGAGAGTAGACAGATGTCTATTTTGGGTTTCCTTTAGAAAGTTGTGGGCCTCAATAAGGAATGAAATTGGACCCAAACCGGGGCCTGGGCCGCTGCTGGGCGAGTCCACCACTGGCAAAGAAAGAAAGAAAACAAGAGTTGAGCACAAAAAACTCCTCCACCGAGTTTTGAACTCAGTACCCCAGCATCCTCCTCCCGCACACTCTACCAGTTGAGCTATGACAGTTTTTGGTATATCACCATAACTAGTGAAACAAAAGCCCCGTTGCGAGCCAGGACAAGAGAAAAAATAAAACGCCACTCATTCCTTACCAGGGATCGAACTCGGGACCGAAAGAAATGCATGGTAAGTACTTTACCAGTTATGCTGGGTCGGATTTCAGTACATCATGGGAGAAATAATACAAGAGCTCTAAATTCGACTGGATAACTCTTCTAAAACGCGTCAAATCCAGAAGGAAGGATATATAATAAAATGAGATGATTAATCTAATGACCTGAAAGTATGGAATACAATTAAGAATAAGATTCAAAAACGTAACGAGATATAAAAAATAAAAGAATAGCATATGTACATGAAATAATACTAGGTAATAACAAAACCGTGAAATATTTTAAAACAACAGCAACAAAATAAGTATACAAAATGAAGTTGGTTAAAACGGATTACAATAAAAGGCTCGTGCTCCCTTTTCCATAGGGATGTGAGGTTTAAATGTCGGGAAAAAGAAATTCCTTTAGTTGAAAACGGGGACGACCGCCTTGTTTCTGAAAGCATGTTTATTTTTGTATTTTTTGTTTCAATATAAAAAAGGGTGAGAATTTTTGGTGTCTACATGTAAACTTGAGCGAAACTCAAGTGTGAAGTCGTTCCTTCTGCAGCAATAGCAAAATCCAGGGGAGTTTTAGTTTAATTTCTTTTAGTTTTAATTTTGGTTTTTAACTGCTCTACTGGGTTTCTTTTGGACATAAATTTTTTTTCTACGTGTTTAGAGTTTTTTTTTTCACTCCTTTCTTGTCACACAATGAGGACATTGTTTAATTTTAAGTGTGGGGGTAGGGAATGACCTTCAGTTATCACCGGGCCACTAGTTTTTGACTGTTTTCATATGATAAATAATGTGCTTCTCTAATGCCAATAAATGTTGAATTTTGGTTATAATGTTTGTGGAAGTTTGAAATCGAGCCTGATGACAACCTCAATTTTTTTGCTTAAAAGTTGTTTGATTGTATTGTTTTCTTAAATTTACATTGTTTTCATTTAAAACAAATGGATTAGCCAATTATGGAAACTGAATGGGTTTTGCTGGGAACCTTGGGAATGTAAGGAAAGAAAGGACAAAGGCAAGGTACTTCGTTAGTTTGTTTATTCTGAACCAAAAACAGGCCTCATCGACTCAGTTATTAAGTCTTTAAGGGTGCTTCATTTTCTAGCTTCCTAAGGTCGCACAACCTGGGATAGTTAGCCAAAAGCTGTTACAGGGGTGGAGAGAAAAGTTTGAGGGAATGGAAATGATCCTTGTATGCTTAATTTATTAAATGTTTATAAGTTACAAAGTTGAAAGTATAAGTGCTTAAAAGTTTAAATGCAATGAAAGTTGATCGTTACAGGCTATGATTATGTGGTAATGAAAGGTATTGTGGAATAAGACATTCACTGTTTGTGAAAACTAATAGCTTAGACCAGGTTAATTTTTATGATCGTCATTTTTGCTTGCTTTCCTTCTACTTATGTTTGATCTTGGAGTTCAGTGCTTTGCTTTGGAGTAGTTATATTCTTTATTTGCTTGAGGACAAGCAAAAGCTAAGTGTGGGGTATTTGATAGGTGGGAAACTTATCTATGTTTATATGCTTCATTGTTTACTAATTTAAGCTTTAATATTCTATATTTTCCCACTTTAGTGCTTAATTATAGTAAATGTTAAGATTATTTCTCACATGTAGTTTTTATGCTTATACAGATAAAAATGCAGAAGATAAAGGATTTTATTTTATAATTTGACAAAGAGATCAAAGCAGCTACAAAGGATATTATATATATTACATTTGTTGCACCCAGTGGATGACAGACGTGGAGAAACACCAATACATAGCAGCATTTTTTTACTTCTCTTTTAAGATGGATCTATTAATTATTTTTAGAAAATGAGTTGGCACTTGAAGTCAAAAAAAAGAAAAGAGGGGAGGGCTGATCTGGTAAAAAACAAGGGCAACAACATATGGAGAGGGCGACTGCTATATAAAGGACTATAATTATTTTGGAAGGATCTTCTGTAACACCCTAAAAACTAGCCGGTATTTTTTTAGGTCAAAGTTAAAATTAAAATCAAATTTTTTTCATATTATCTACTCAGCAGCGGAAGACAAAAACCTAATGGGAGTTACAGTCACACTCATAACCTAGTGAGTGATAAGGCTAGACCTAAAGAAACTTCAACCTTAACCGGATAATTAATTAATAAACAAATAAGTAAATAAACAAATAAATAAAAACTTAAAACCCCAACTAAATAAATACAAAAGCATCTAATAAGTATAATCAGTCTATGTAAGACTATAAACTATTATATCCATACTAAATTAGTCGAAGTATAGTCTATGTCAATTCCATAAACCCAACTTTCACGCCTTTACATCCATATCAACTTCATTACATGCGGTCAAAAAACATGTATACAAACAAGAAGGGACCACACAAATCAGTGAAACTGAGTAAATTCTGCTTCATTGCATAAAATACATTTTGAAATCTCTTTCAACAATTAAGCGAACAACACAGAAGGAATCACAAACCAACGATCCAAAACCATCTTTCTAGTAGACAAAATCCATTAAAATAACAGGGGAGCTTTCACCAAGAACTAATCACAAAGTATATGTGGACGGACACCCGAATTGGGGTCGCAACAATAATACCACCTCACCCTAAGTCCTTAAGTGTGTACACCCCCATAAGGTACTTCTGACCTAAAGGAATAGATCATAGAGCTTAACTGTGTTTCATTGTTCATAGTGCAAATAAAATTATACACGGGGTACAAAGTACCAACAATTTACACGGAGTACCCAAGGTACCAAAAATTTACATGGAGCACCATTCGGTACCAACAAGGCAATCATTCTAGTGAAAGACTTCCAAAACAGTAGTAAAACCTCAATTGTAAAATCTCAACCATCAGTCACAATTCGCAGGGGAGTAAATTCCCAATTTCCAAATCCCTAATTAGGGTTTAAAATCATCTTTCAATCACCACAATCCACACAATAAATCAACTATGAGCACAGAAATTTACCTGGAATCCACGCTAGCTCAAATCAATAAGCAAAAACAGTCAAGAATAATAAGCTAGCACCCACCGTCAACGTGCTTGAAATCTATATATTTTTTAATATTAAATAAATTTAGTATAAATACTACAAATGGCTTAAATAAATAGTATAATCGGTACTATTACGAACAAGACACAGTTAACCATTTAACAACCAACAATGAGAACTAATCATAAATCCCAATCTATCACACATTTCAAGGAGCAGAAGATAAAGAATGGATTCTGCATCAGTTCCACAACAGTTAGATGATGTTTTCTTATCTCTTAATCATTGTTATTATTTCTCTGTCTTCTATGTCTGAGTAGTTGTGTAGAATTCTGATTTATTATGGATCCTTAGTTCGTGATTTCTTTTTCTTTTGTGTTTACGAATAATTTTATACATATTGTAGTTTTATTCCTTGTTTAATATTGAGTTATCTTTTGATTTATTATTGCTTGAGTTTATCTGGTTTGAATTGCTTACAAGTGAGAACTGTGGTGTTCATTAGACCATAAGAATACTACCAATTAAACTAGAGATGGTAATTCTTCAAGATTAGCTGACTAGAAACCAGATGAATCTTGAACGCTACTAGTTAATTAATAAATTCGAAATGAGAGTTAGGATTTAGGAATTGCTAGTAAGAATCTACCTTGCGGGAGAACGGTTTTAGATTAGTTTAGATTTGAGGTTACAATCTAGAATTAAGAAAACACATAGGAAGGGGAATTGAAGAACTGAGGAGAAGTAGTAAACTAGGATTCCTCCATTTAGCTTGACAAGAAGATAATATTTTATTGTTTTATTTTAGTTTATTTATTTTAGTAATTCAAACCCCTGATTTTTTGTTATTTTATTTCTATATTTTATTTGTTAGATTGGAATACAGACTCAAACTAGACACTGTCTTCTTTGGTACGATAAACTGAAGGGATACTTTAGAAAAACTGGCTACAATAGACTGGTACACTTATCGTATTAGGTTTAACCTGTACAGATGACATCTTGTCCAACGATAACCTTTTTGAGTAGCAGCATGATGAAGGATAAAGACATGCACGCCCCTAATTGTCTCAATTTTGCTGATCATCTTCACCTCTGTCAGACAAGCCATCTTCCACCTTGATCTCTACCTCATTAGCTTTGTCATTTATAGCTCTTTATCGACCAATAAATTGTCACTACCTCTTCTGATATTCAAAGCCAATATCCTCTTACCTTTGAAGGGGGGCAGTGTCGTCTTTCTGGTTTTGATCTGACCACCTAAATTGAGCCTAGAAGTTCTAGGTTGGTGCGGCGTTGATTGATGGAAGACAATTCCTTCATCAATCAACTTTCTTTTGGATTTGGCTGACCTCATCTGTTTTTCTCTTTCATGTGGTGGATTGGATCACCATATTCCCCCGGTCTTTGCTCTGCTCAATTTGATTGGAGCGAAGCGAGAAAAACAGACTCAGTAATGCCTTGTTTGTGAATTTCATCGGCAATTCTTGAAGATTAAACAAGCTCGGTGCCGGTGGATGGGTGGATGAAGATAGCTTCACCAATTTATCCAAGGATTGACAGTTTCCTTTCCGATTTGGATGACCTCTTTGGGTGTTGTTGAAAATCTCCCCCGTTTTACTCTGCTTAATCGAATTGTGGGAAGGATTAAGAAAGCTTCAATTGCCACCTTATGCTTGATTGGGTCATTTGGATGATGGAAGGATATTTGTTTTACTCTGTTGGTTTACTTTAATTTAGTATCTGCTGTTTTAGTTTATTTTATGATTAATCTTAGCGTGTAGTTTAGTCTTTGAGTCAGATTTCTATTTGGTTTTGCTCTGCTCCTCGTGTGACAACCCATGTGGCCCTTATTGCTATTAGTAGTATCCTAATGGATTCAAGCCCTAGACTTATCCTTTTGGCTGGATGTTCCTCTGTTGTTATGCATGTGTCATGGCTGCTGGTTGATGGTGTTCTAGGTTGTTCTCTAGATGATTATATATTGTTTTAGGGTAGTAATGAAGTTTAATGAAATGAAAGTGTAGTTTAAAAAAAACAAAGTTATCATAATTCAATTTCCATTGCCATTCTATTAGGGGGTGTTTGTTATGGGGTAATCACAAAATGATTTGTTTCCTATTATTTGTTTAACCCGTTTCTTTTATTTTCTGGAAAGAGAAAATAAATGGGATTACCATAAATCCCTCTAACTTGATCTCCTACACCTTTTCCTTTCCCCAGTGCACCTTAACCGGTGACATATGACCGGTGATATATGACCATTGACTTATAACCAACGACCATTGTCTGATAGCGATAGGTGTTGACCAGCAATTGACAGTCATTGACCCGGAGTCGATGACTGTTGTTTAGGTTATATATTTCATTTTCCCCTAAAAAAATTCTTTTCCAATTCCGTTTATTCCTTTACTAATTCAATTTCATTCGGCCACCCAAAACAAACGGCCCCTAACTTTCTATGGCCGCATTCTATTGTAGAAATTTCAGTCGGTTTATGTATTATCAGCCGGGACGATCAACTAAGCCCATATTTTTAGGCGTATTATGGGTCAGATACCATCTACCCATGAAATTTATTCAAAACAGTATTATCAATTGGTTAATCAGGTGGTTTACGCATTATCAGTTGGTTTATATATTATTAAGTCACATTATCTTTCCCATCCAGAATATCTCGCCTAAAAGAGTTCAGTCAACAACTGAAACCTGGCCTGATTTCCTTCGGCCCCGTATTATAAACCCCACTTTCGCTAGGAAAAGGAAAAAGAGCTTGAACCAGAAGGAACGGACACAGCCGCTGAAGACGGAAGCCCGGAGCAGGAACGACGCGAAGAAGAAGGAACTGAATGAAGTGTATTCCACATTCTTAGTTTAATGAGAAAAGGAAACCGAGATTTTGGGTATGCAGACTGCTATTGCAGATGTAGATAAAAAATGAAACAAAGATCTAGCCCCCAGCTTCTCTTATATGATTCGCGGCTTTTTGTTCCTACTAGGAAAAGCTAAAGCTTCGTCCTGACAGTTTACATAAGGAAACGCAAGAATCATTAGCAGAGGGTAACCATCCTAGAGTTAGTCTAAAAGTATTGAGCTAAATCGAAATTAGCTTAAGGGTGAATTTTTGCAGATTCAGGGAATGAGAAAGATCTCGAGAAGAAAAACCCGAAAGTTAGGGGGAGCAGTGTAATTGAGGTCAATACAAACCGAAAGATTTGAGCGAGAGCAAGTAAAAATGAGTGTAAGAGATCTGTGAGCCTGAGGAATAGGTCTGTTTCTGATCTAAAACTGGGGAAATCCCAAAGAGGCGAAGAACGGACGAACCGGAGAGGCGCCAGATCAAGGCAGACTAACCGCAAACACAGACCAGAAAGAAACCGGGTAAAATTTGATAATTGAAACTAGCGAGCGAAATCGAGAAAGAAACGTGAACCCGAGAGAAGCTGAAGCGTTTGCTGCGATCGAGAAGCAAAATCGAGAAGAAAGGAGACCTGTCTATCCCGAATTAACCACAGGTATAGTTCTATTCCTGCGGATATGTGTTTCCTATCTAGTCATCTTGGTTTCTGCCATTTGATTATATATTGGAGCTTTAGTTTTAATCGTACTTTCGTTAGTCGTATTTACCAAGTTTCCATGTCGTAGTCGAGTTCAGATTTTGGTTGGTGCCGCAGTATCCCGAGAAGGTATTTCGGGTTGAGCTCTGTTGTGTAGAATTTCATCAATTCCGATTGCTTTTTCCTGAAGCAGTGGATGATATTCATGCCGCGGATGAGTTAGGTTGGGTTTTTAGTTTCATCCAGAGAATTATTGTTTCTTGATCGAATTTCGGATCAGAAAGACGGTGCGATTTTTGAATATCAAGTCTTGTTGTCGGCGCTAAATACGAAGGTTGAGATTGTAAAGCTGCATACTGATGGGAAAGGGAAAGGGAAAATTGACATTTCTGATGTCTTATCTCTTCACCAAGATGCATTTTTTTTTTCTTTTATAATTTCACGGGACCACTGGCCTGTGTTTCTAACGCCAGTTGAATCGACTGTCCAATATACGTGCTTTCTGGTCTTATCAATGGGACCCTGCAGAAGCTAGTACGACCAGTCAACTATTTATGACGATTATTTTCTCTCCACGAAGATGCTCGAAGTTGAGTTTTTTGTGTTCATCTTCTTGCAATTCCTCATCTTCTTGCAATTCTTGATGGTGAATGCACCTTGCTGTGGCTCTACTGTCAACCATTCTATGGACTCTGGTTTATCAATGAATTGACCAACCTATCTCTGAAATTGTCACTATCTTTTCTTGATATTGCTCCTCATTGTCATCGTTATTCATGTATATATACCTAGTATCACCTCCGCTTAACAAGACTGGCCTTGAAACTGGGGCGTTTGGTTTGAACAGGGTAAATGGAATGATGGGGAATAAAAAAGAATTTTTTGATTTTCCTATGTGGACGGTCGTTGGTCCACCCGTCACTGGTCAACATTAGGGAAAGTGAATCCCATCCGCTAGTGTGATGTTGGGAATCCAGTTAGAGCAATTTAGAGTAGTTTCATTCCCTTTTTTCTTTACTGAAAAAGAGGAAAAGTGTGAACACAATATGGAATCATTTTGATTATTTTTTTTCTGATTACCAAAACAAACGTGCCCAATCCTTATATCATGTTGTTCTAGTGCATGACTTATGATTACTTGAGAATATGGCTGAGTAGCTTGCATCCTGGATTAACAATTTCTTTGGTCAATTGAAACCATTCTTTAAATGGATTTGTAGTTATAGTACCTCCTTTCTTATTTTGTCCAGGCTGGTTAAGGATAGCTCGTTGAATCTGTAGCTTAGGACTTCCTTAGCATGTGTTTGAGTTTTGTGCTACTATGGTAGTTCGCTGACATGTATTTCTTAAAGAATGTGTTGCACAATAACCAGACCTTTGCATTTTTTTTTCCTGAGTGTATCTTCTCGCAGGGCTTTAAAATGCTCAAATTATCATGAAGTAGTGACTAAGCTGTTTCTGGGGGAATTTGTCCCGACTTTAATCAGCCCCATACTTTGAATCTCTAGGTTGACCTTGTCACCGGAGTCGATAAGATTTAGATGTTCCAGTAAGTGGTCAAACTAGGTGGTGATCTCCTAAATTTGTAGCCAGTCCATGTTGGGGCCTTCTCTTTGGTTGACAGCATTTAAAATTGACCCGTGCCTATTTTTTCAATAATGTGAGTGGCCCTACCTTCCATTTCCTGATAAAATTATGCTAATACTAAAACATGTTTGCAGGGCACAGCAACCATGAGAATCAGGGGGGCCATATTTGGCTGAAGAATGAGTAAACTTTGTTGCTAACTTGTCTAGCTCTGTCATGGCAAGCTTATTACATCAAAATTTAGATATATTAGATTGTGTGATGTTATAAATTGATACTGAAAGTGCTGTACTGGCGTCATTATTAGTTATAACTCTGAAGCATTATGTACAGATAAACATTTTGGATGCTCATACTAATGTGGCATGAATGTATTCCAGGATCCTATGGTCTGAAGGCAGACATGCATGATATCTCAAAGCTCGTTGATGACATTTCAATAGATGATCTTCTTGATGGACGTTATGACCCCTCTTATCTGGGTAAAGAAAAAGGGAAAAAACCTGCCAACGTGAATGAAAATGTTCTGCATACTGTTCGGAAGGCCTTCGCTATACTTCAACGTCAAGTGCCTTCTCGTGTTAAACTGTATGATGTGATTAATATTCCTTCTGACCACTATATTCTTCCATTACCATCAACATCTAATATTTATGTTACAAACAGTGTATGCGGTGAAGAAGAAAACTACTTGCCATCTATTTCGTCTTCTTACACAAAGGTAATTCTCTCAATACATTGCAAGCTTGGTTTTATAAACTTGTGGGACTGTAATCCAGAAAGTGATAGCTTACAATCGGGTGAGTTTTACGAAGCCAGTTGTGTTGTGATATTCTAAAAACACTGAGTGAACCTCGAGATGGTTAGATGCCTGGGACAAAGAGGTCATAGTGATCAGTACATGATAGTGCAGTTAGAAGGATCCTGAATCGACCCCCTCTCCCTTCTATTTTGATACCCTCTGTGAATGCATTCCCCTTCTGCGGCATTGTATTGAAGTTTTGGTGGTTATGATGAATTATAGCATTTGGAAGGTAGCTGAAACATGCAAATTTTGCTGCCCCCAGTGCCTCAAAATTCAGCATCATATTGTAGCTGCAGCCTTCCTTGTTTATAGTTTATGTGGTCATCATGCTCAGGAGTCTGGTGATAAAACTGAGGCTCGCCCTGGAGAGACCAGAGAACCTCAGCAGCAGCTATATCAACCAAAAGTTATATTAGACCGATTGGCTGTTTCTCTCTATGAGGATCTGGATCTTATGCTTCAATACGCATCAACGGCAGTATTATCTTCAAGGAGCAATGATCCATCTCATTCTCTCGAAATAGCATCGCAACAAGTCAGTTTGCCATCTTTCTCCTGGTCCCATAGTCATAATAATGGTCACCAAAACAACAAATCCAACCCGGATTCAGTGAAGGTGTTGAGGAAGAGCAGTTGCCATGGTAAATGGATAAGGGTTAGAGGGAAAGCCAATGTCCATCGTAACAGTGCTGATTGGTATTCACTTTGCCTGGAATCACTCACTTTCGACCAGAGTCTTGTACCTTCCGGATCAGTAAAGTACATCCTTCCTGAAACTAATAATGGCTCATCAAAGTCTGTCAGTTCATCCGGGTCTGAGCAGGCCTCATCTTCTATAACTGCGTCAAAAGATTCTGAATCCCCTCCTGGTAAGACTCTTTTTTTGGAAAGATGGTAGTTTTCGTATTGGACGATTGTCATGCCAAACTGTCTGCAGTTTCCAGTTTTCCATGAACACATTTTCATGTTTAAATGGATTGTCTCTGATAGCATATTTTACTTTTTGTAGTGTACTTTGGTTCTTTAGTATACTGTCTCCGACCGTCCTAGTTCCCTTCATGTTTTTCTTTTCAGCCCCACCCTGTCCCAAATCCTTGCTTGCTGCGCAGACATTGTTCGATATAGCAACCAAGAGTGTGAAAGACCCAGCAACCGCAGGTGGAACAATGAAGTCGCCAAAACTTCTATCTCCCAAGTACGCGAAAGCTCCCAAGTCCAAATCAATTGCAAATCCGGAAGTTCTTCCATCGACAGCCAAATCAAAGCTTAATGGTCAACCCAGATACCTTCTTTCCAAGAAGGTCAAGCTTGAAAGTATAGACCGAGAAAGAAACTTTGTTTCTTCAAATGACCGGAATGGCTATTTCTCAGTTCCAATATCGAGCAGATGCAGATCGTCACCTTATAGATCAGAGAGAGACCAATTCCCACTTGGTGAGGCCAACCATAATAAGCGCTTAGCAAGTAGCAACTTTTCTAATCCGCTGTCAATCTTGGCTCCTCCACTTGCACCTCCACCTCCAAGGTTCTTTGACACTAAAAACAGTAGCGGTCACAGGCAACAAAAGCCCAGAAAGATGGGGAAGATTGACTAGGACGGCAGGGGAAGGAGTTAGTTGAGTTCTTAGTGAATTTGTTGGTATAGCTTTTGCACCCGAAGTAGTGATTACTATTTCGTGGTATGTTGTGATCATTAAAAATTATCCAGGTGGAGACAGAAAGAAAAGGGGTGGAAATGTGGTCTAGCGTGCTTTTGTACATATTTAAGCCATATAGCTCCTGGTAAAGTAACTAGCCATTATGTACCGGAAGGGAGATGGTGGAAAGGGAGATTCTTTTTGTTTTCCTATCTGGTGTAAGCAGTGGAAGGATGAGAAAGCCATTATTTTCCTTGTACTTTGCAAATTCATTGGGGTAAATCTAGTATTTAAAAATCGTTACTTTCTGGTAATTGTTAGACGTTATGGTCGGGTCTATGTTAGGAAGCGTTAGTGCCTATATGTTGTTAGTAGTATTCTGTTAGTTGTTATTTCCAGGAAAAAAATTCTGAAATAACACTGTTGGAAGAAACTTGTTCCCGTATTAGCGTCTGTCCCAAACTAATTCCTGAAATAACATTCCCGGGTGAAATCGTCTCTTCAAGAGACGATTTCATTAATTATCAAAGAAGAAATCGTCTCTTGAAGAGACGATTTCTACATTTCCCCGCGCCACGTTGGCGCTGATTTGGCATGGAATCGGAAGAGAGGGAAATCGTCTCTTGAACCGACGATTTCTAGAAATCGTCTTTTGTAAAGACGACTTCTCCCTTGTCATTTAAGCCGCGGCCTATCACACATGAAATCGTCTCTTCAAGAGACGATTTCTACTGAAATAAGTATGAAATCGTCTCTTGAAGAGACGATTTCACCTGTTCACAGCACTTAGGCAATTTTTTAAGTGTTGGAACACCACAATTCAACAACACATCCACTTGCAACATCTTCCAAGGGCTGTAACACCACAAAGTCATAACAAACAACCTGTACATATTAATATCTCTCCCACATTCACTTTGCTCAGAACAAATTCAAATCATTTGTAACGTCACAAACATAAGAAATCAAAATGCGAAGCAAATGTAATAGTTTATAAGATAGAAAGTAATACAATCTCAAAATCAAGTTGTTTACAAAGTGTAACAACCTACATCATCAACGTCTACTACGTCGTACATACGTCCTAGTCACTCTAGGTGTAGGATCCTCAACTGCTGATGCAAGAGTAGGATCAAGGTCACGACCACTTAGATCCCCTACAGCATGACAATCTCGGGAATCTCTATCCCTAAGTGGTGCTCCAGGAGTAGATGTAGAAGCTAATGCAAGGTCTGCAGCCGGCGTCGTGATGTCCATGCTCGTCCCAGCACCGGAGGATGACGCCCCGGGAAAGCCTGAGCTGCTCCCAAAATATGCAAATCCAGTAGTGTCGACCTGCAGCGTAGGATCCACGATCTGAGATAGTGTCTGACTACCGGCGATGTCGAACGCCTCCTGATGATCTACTGCCTCAGGAGCTTCACCACGTGCACGTCCTCTTCCTCTACCTCGACCAACGAGGACGACGACCACGCCCTTGTCTCCTACCCTGATCCGCAGCGGCATCAGCATCTTCCTCGTCTGGGGCAGCTACTGGGACATGCTGTGGCCGTGGAAGGACGTAGTACGTGTTGTTGTACTCGTCTCTCATCAACCGTAGACTAGTGAGAGCATCATCGACACGCATTTCCTCTAGCATGCCGATGACCTCATTTGTGGTCTCCCCCTACACCACAATTCAAAATGAATATAACAAAATAATATGTCATAAGACTAAATTAAAACAAGTAAAATCAGTTTTACTCACCATATATCCCAATAGAGCTCCCGTACGGCCAATGTATCTCCTCGTGTTGCGCCCGTACCACTCTTCGTACGCGGACCAGGATCATCCAACTGTAGATCGACCACTCTCTCAGCACGCAGGTTCCACAGGGCAATGTACTCTGAATGGTGAGTTTGCCAGTTCCATTCGGTGCGGCCTCTCAAGTCGATGCTGTGCAGATCAACCCGTGCATCATCCCCGTCTGTCCTAGGATCATCCGGTGGAAACTGCCTCCCGCCAAACTGTCGCATCACACGATCCGGGAGATGCAACTCCACTATATGAAAGCAGATAAGTGGCACCCGAGCTCGTGCAATGTGGAGACCAACCAAGCAATACGGAGGAAGAGACTGTAACACCTCATCCGTGTAGGGCTCCCAGACAATCTGAAATAATAGACATTAAAAGTTAAAGACATAATGTTCGTGTAAAGAAAACCAATGCAACATACAAAAAAAAACTCACCTGATGCGGTGTCTGCCTGTCAAATGCCTCTCTGTAGTGAGTGAGCACATGTGTGGCGTGTCCGGTCACATCGAAGTCGACATGCCAGCGATGTGCAAGCGGAAGTAAAGGAAGTGGGCCAGCATGATGGGCATGTCGACGGATGGGAGCTATATAAGGAAATCTCTCCCACGCCCAAATCTGTAGGATGACCAGCGCCCCGGCGATGCCACTGTCCCCAGCATCACACGCTAGACACAACTGTCTGTACAACCATGCCAGACATGCAGATCCCCAGCTATACTGTCCGGCCTGGTCGAAATCCTCCAAAAGTGGCAAGAACATCAGATGGACCTGGTTCCCCGACCGATCAACAAAAATGGTCCCACCCAGTAACATCAGTATGTAAGCACGGGTGTGCCTCATGACAGTCACCTCATCTGCATGCTCAGGTAACTGTCCAAAAGTAGAACCCAGCCAACTGAGCTTGATCCTACTATGACGTCCTAGATCGGCCGGCCTAGCGCCTAGGAGGTCGTCGCACAACGCTCCCCAATCTCTGATCGTGGTACCCGTGACTGGTAGTCCGTCTATAGGTAGGCCGGTAAGCAGAGCAACATCCTCCAATGTGACGGTCATCTCTCCTGTCGGCATGTGAAAAGTATGGGTCTCTCGACGCCATCTCTCTACCAGTGCAGTGATCAGATGCCAGTCCAAGGAGATGAACTCCAGACTAGCCATCCCGATGAATCCAGAAGCCTCCAAATAGGGGCGCATCCTCTCATCGTAACGTACATGTCCGCCACGTCGTACACTAGCCTCGAAGCGGCGACAGTGTAATACCTGATACTCGTTCCCATCCCAAATAGATGTAGACCTATGATGACGCTGATGTCGAAGTATGGAACCACGGGGTGGACCGGGATCCATGTGTAACTAAATATTAAATAACAGAGATTCAACCATATCAAAAGCTCGTATCTTAGAAAAGAATATGCAATTTTTCAAAACATAAGAAACATTGCATTAATAACAAAAATTCAAGTACAAACGTAATCTAATAGTACAACACAACAAACACTAAGTAGAACTACTACTAGGACATTTCCTCTTGTTATGACCCTCTTGCGCACACCTACTGCATCTAGTCTTTTTCTTTGGCTCCTTCAAATCCATCTCATTACGAATACGGGTTGATCTTGGTCTTCCCTTTCCTCGCACACGAGATGGGTCAGGAAGAATGATGGGAAAGTCTGATGGAGGCCACGAGTGCTGATCCCCGAATGGGACAAAGAGTCGACCGTACACATTGAGCTGCTTCTGCCAAGTGTACCACGACCCCATAAGAGATGTACTGTCCATGTGTATGAAAGCAGCTGCTGCACAAGCGTGTGAGCATGGAATCCTGTAAGTCTGCCATTTCTGGCAAGTACAGTGCCCCTCTCTTAGCTTAACAGTGTGTCGATTGCCACCCTTGAACCCATAAGGGTGGATCTGGTGGCAGTGGTGATTTCGAATAACTTTCTAGGCCCATCAAATCTGGTAATATGGTGAGCGTTGGCCGACTGTCTCCATCTCTGCATTTTCTCCATCGCCCAACCAACATATACATCTCCTCTAGCCACAGCTGCCGATGCTTGACCCCTTCGTGTGTCGAAGTACTTCACACAATTATAAAACGTTTCTCTCTACCAAAGCAGCAATAGGCAAGTTTCTAGCACCGAGCAAAACTGCATTGTAACTCTCACTCAAATTCGTAGTCATCATGCCGAATCGGTGCCCACCATCATGTGCGAATGTCCACTGCTCCTTCGGTATAGTGTCAAAGAAATCAGGGGCAGTGGCACTAGCACTCTGCAACTCTGCCATGCATATATCAAACTTACGGGGCTGTGATGCGCAAGCTGCTCTGGAGGCCATCTTCTTCATCCCTGCACTTCTCTCCACTTTGTTGAAGTTGCTGACAATGTGGCGAACACAATACCTCCAGTGCACACTAGGGGGTTTCCACACCCCGTTTGATCGCTCTACAGCTGCAAGTATACCAGCGTGACGATCGGAAATCAAGCACATCGGAGAACTATCCTCGCGGGCCGATATAACATGGACCCTGAGACAAGAGAGAAACCATGACCACGATGCGTATGACTCCTCATCAACAAGCGCAAATGCAAGTGGCACTATGTGTTTGTCCGCGTCACTTGCACATGCAATCAGGAGTTTATGCTTGTACTTTCCGTACAAGAAAGTACCATCAATACATATCACGGGTCTGCAATGTCTGAATGCATCAATGCATGGCCCGAACGCCCAGAAAACCCTCTTGAATATACCGTACCCGGGATCAGTGTCGTGCCAATCAATTTCAACCTTCGTGCCATGGTTTGTATGCTGAATTGCCCGTAACAAGTGTGGTAACGTGCTGTAAGAATCATCCCAATCACCATACACCATCTCAATAGCTCTCACCTTTGCCGCCCAAACATTCTTCCTCTTGACAGAATGCTGGAACTGATCAGCTATCACTGTCTGAAGGTCACCAACTCTGATGTAAGGATTCTCTTTGACATACTTGGTGAATATGCATGCCATGAATCTTAGGTCAAGATGTGGATGCTCTTGACTCAAGATCGAGTTCAGACAGGTGTGGGCCTTTAGCAATGGTGATCATAAAGAAACTAGGGTGCTTCTTCGTTACCACACCACGCAATCTCCATCCACACTCGTTTTCGGATGAGCAGTAGATGTCCCACAACTTTGTGGTTGACCGGTTCACCACAAACGACCGATGATGAATAATGTGGTGCCTCTTCACAGCATGTATCAGCGCCTCTTTGCTCCGGAACAGCATACCCTTCTTGAACTCATCGCTGTAGCTCCAATCTCCCAGTTCCAGTTCTTGTTCCTCTTCCCACCTCATAATACCACTACCACCACCGGCGTTGTAGAATGGGTATGGATGGACTAGAGAAGCATCGCCCTCCCCGGTGGTGGTAGTGACCAAAGCAGCAGCCACATTAGTCGGTGTGGAATCATCGGCACCATCATTGTCATCACCACATCATCATCATCATCATCATCATCATCATCATCATCATCAAGTGTCCAAACCCTTCCATCTCGTCCTCCTCGAAGTCTTCCCGCAAGTCGCCGTCATCATCAAAGTGTCCAAGTTCATCACCACCATCATGTTCGAGAGGATCTACAACGGGTGCTGGGTATGACGAATGTTCTTGTGTATGTAAGTAGGTTTCATCTTGAGGAGCATTAAGTATAAGAGAAGTGTTTGTGATGTTTTGTGTTTGATGTATGGGATATGAAGAAGGCAAAGGGATTAGGTTTTCAGGTGGTGTGAAGCTTGGAGGAGCTTGGTGTTGATAAGATGAGGAAATGAGAAGTGTTTGTGGTTGTCGTTTTTCATGTACTTCAGCGTACAATTCATAGAATATATCTTGTGGCCCATCATGTTGACAATAGAACATGGCACTTTTCAGATCCCCATCATCATCGATGGGTATCACTGTCCACTTTGTGGTTCCGTCATTCTTTGTCTTACCCATCCTTTGTGACACCGTCACTTCATGGGTGCACAAGTCGATACCGAAACGACTACCAATTTCAGCAATAAGCTGTTCATAATTGGTGTCGCCACTAATCGTGAGGAGCTTCTTCTTCCCACCCTCGTAATCAGCTCCGTTTGGCCCATAAACAATTTTGCCACTAATACGACATAAGAACTGGATAACGTCGGACATATCCACCTAATTGCATACACCATTCGTAATTCACAAATTTAATCAACCGTTCCACCATTTGATCAACCGAAAAAAATAAACAAAAACTATAATGTTGTAATACACTAACATTCAACAACTAATTCTACAATTCAACCATATCAATTGCATATAATTATTTAAACACTTTGAACAATTAATTGTGTTTTCAATTTCACATATATCCAAAATTTCCCAAATGTTACTACATCCCAATATTACCAAATTACACAAACAATTAATTTTGACTATAATTTCACAAACCAACAACAAATTAGCACTTCAATTTAGCAAATAATCATTTACCACTGCAATGTAACAAACAACCACACATAATCAGCTCCCACTCTCTCAATCCCTAATTTTCTAACAACCCCTAATTTTCTAACACTTTCTAACTAATTTAGGGTTTGAAAATTACCTAAACAACTACTAATTGATGCAGGTGGTCGGAGGTGGAGCTCGGCCGGTGACGGTGGCCGGTGACGGCGTCGGAGTCGGCTTCAGGCGGAGCAGGACGGTGGTGGGGCGGCGCACTTGGAGAAGTTCTTCTCCTCTGCTGCTCTCGGTAATTGACAGAGGGGAAATAAGGAATGAAGGAGGAAGGGAAGGGAAAAATCGGGTAAGTAATTTAGAACCCGTGAAATCGTCTTTTCTAAAGACGATTTCTTGCTTAATAGAGAAATCGTCTTTGAAACAGACGATTTCATTAGTAAAATTTGTAACTCGCGTTTTCTCGACCGCATCGTATAAAGGATGAAATCGTCGGTTCTAAAGACGATTTCGGGAAATCGTCGGTTCAAAAAACGACTTCGCCTTTGCTCGATTCCAGCCAAATCAGCGCCAACGTGGCGCGGACAAAAGGAGAAATCGTCTCTTCAACAGACGATTTCAACTTTGATAATTAATGAAATCGTCTCTTCAAGAGACGATTTCACCCGGAAACGTTATTTCAGTAATTATTTTGGGGCTGATGTTAATACGGGAACAAGTTTCATCCAACAGTGTTATTTCAGAATTTTTTTCTTATTTCCAGTCTAATAAGGACAGCTGTCGGAGTCAGTTAGTAATGCAAATTGGCCCTCTGGGGGGGGCTGATTACCGGTTTTATCATTGGTATCAGAGCTGCGATCTGGACAGTGGTGGTGAATGGTCGCTACAGGCACGGCAAGATGGAAAAGATAGAGCAGGATCAGGAGAGAATTAGAAGTCAGGTTGGTCGATGTGTTTTCTGGGAGAGTAGGAGATCTGACTGGGAGGGTGGAAAATTTGACGTCGATGGTGGCCGGTATGCAGAAGGATTTTTAGGCGTTGGTGGATGTGGTTAAGTTGGGAGAGCAGTCCGATCCACAACGACGTGTGCCATGGCGCCGCCGATCGGGAGTTCCTGATGAGGAATTACAAGTGAGGAAGCTGGAGTTGCCAATATTCGATGGCGAGGATCCGCAGGGGTGGTTGAATAAGGCTGAGCGGTACTTTGCCTACAATAGAGTGGCGATGGTTGACAAGGTTCAGGCGGCAGTTGTATGTATGGATGGAGCGGCGCTCCACTGGTATGAATGGCTCGGGAATCATTTCGGTATTCCGGATTGGCCTGATTTCAAGAAGCAGCTTCTTGAGTGATTCCGTGCCCCTTTGAGTAGGAATCCTCTTGAGTCCTTGTGTGCGCTAAGACAGAACTCGTCAGTAGAGGAGTATAGACGGGAGTTTGAATTTCATTCTGCATATCTCACTGATGTGTCAGATGAGATTCTACGGGGAATTTTTATCAACGGACTCAAAGATTCAATTCGCAAGGAGTTATCATTTTATGAGCCCCAGACCTTGCGTGAGATGATGCGGATGGCGGCACGTGTGGAGGAGAGGGAAGGTACGGCGACTGTACAATTGGGTGGTCAAATTCTTCAACATCTCTACAGTCCACTACTGGTTCGAACTAGAACCCCAAGCCGGTGAGTGGGTCTATGCGCTGGATTTCTGATGCCGAAATGCAGCGCTATCGAAATCTTGGGTTGTGTTACCGGTGTGCGGAGAGATGGGCACCTGGCCACCGTTGCAAGAACGCCGGGCTGTAGGTGCTGTTGATGGAAGGTCTAGATGGAGATGAAGAGGCCTTCGAAGTTATACCATCTCCTTCATCCGATTCTGCGGAGGCAACTCTTTGTCAGGCTGAGCTCTCACAGCTATCCTTGAGAGGTATTTCCTCTAAGCATACATTGAAGTTGGCTGGTGAAATAAAAGGCAGGTCATTTCTTATTCTTGTTGATAGTGGGGCAACTCACAAGTTTATCAAGTCTGCTTTAATCGATGAGCTTCAGCTTGCGGTTGATTCTACTGTGGGATTTGGTGTTACAGTGGGGAATGGGGAAACTATAGGTGGCAGGGGTGTATGTTGGAAGGTTCCACTATTGTTGCAGGGTGTTTAGTTTCAAGTGAATTGCCTCTCATTTGAAATCTCTGGTGTGGATTTGATTCTTGGTATGGACTGGTTGACGTTGTTAGGCGATACTTGAATTAATTGGGGGCAGTTGTCGATTAAGTTTGAATGGGAAGGGAAACCGGTGCATTTGGTTGGTGATCCTAGCTATCATTCTAGAGATGTGGGGAGGAAATCTGTGCTGAAATATATGGAAACTCACGGGGAAGGCTGGTGTTTACTACCTTGTGAACCTTTGGTGTTGATGTCTTGTGGTGTGGATGTTGTTTCTGAACCGTTGCGTTTATTAATGGCGAAGTTTCAGGATGTTTTTGTAGATTTGGATACTCTACCCCCATCCAGGTTTCATGATCATTCCATCCCTCTTAAGCCTGGTTCTGTTCCCCCTAATTCAAGGCCGTATCATTATCCGCATTATCAGAAAAATGAGATCGAACGTATGGTGCATGACATGCTTGCTGCTGGGTTTATCAGAAACAGTACTAGTCCCTTTTCTAGTCCTGTTTTGCTGGTTAAGAAGAAGAGTGGTGATTGGCGGTTTTGTGTAGACTATCGGGCCTTGAATAACATTACTGTTCCGGACAAGTTTCCATTACCCACTGTGGATGAGCTATTGGATGAGTTACATGGTGCTGGGGTGTTTTCTAAACTCGATCTCAAATCAGGTTATCATCAAATCAGGGTTAAGGATTATGATATTGAGAAGACAGCGTTCAGAACACATGAAGGTCACTATGAATTTTTAGTGATGCCGTTTGGGTTGCGCAATGCTCCAGCCACATTTCAAGCTTTAATGAATGAAGTGTTTAAGCCGTATTTGAGGAAGTTCATTCTGGTTTTCTTTGATGATATATTGGTGTACGGCAGAAGTGAGGAATATCATTTTCAGCATTTGGAGTTAGTCCTTCAGTTGCTGCATAAAAATGATCTTTTTCAATCTCTCCTTAATTACTCCCACTCAGTCCAATATTTGTGTAAGGTTTAATAACCTTTTGGACAATATATTTATTTATTAAAATATATTGGAGATTATATAATTCCTTAACCAATTTTGGGCTCGTTAGCCTTTATGATTCCCCACTTAATCCCTAATTATATTTTATAAGCTTTAGGGATATTTCAGTCTATCCCCCTTAAACAGACTTCGTCCCGAAGTCATAATCCTTAAGTTAGCAGTCCTCTGTAATCAAGTTCCACTAGGTTACCTAATCAATTCCTCCTAGGTTCCATGCATAGATTGCATATATCTATAATAGATACAGCGTCACCATTTCTTTCCCACAGCCATGACCAATTATTCTATACCACAATACTCCATCAGTTTAGTGTAACATACACTAGTAATTTACATAAGTAGAATACACAAAGGTATTTCCTCATATATAAGCGCAACATGCACATTTAATCAAACATCACCATATTCTTATATATTACACACTACCTATACTTCTATAGTAAAATCAAGGTTGATTATCTACTCATATTAGTGTCCACTTGTAGGAGTTTCGGGAATCATCTAACCCTGACGTGATCAGTGTCAGTGTTGAACTATCCTTCCACCCCATTTTGTGTTCAGTTTCCCTTGATCTGATCAGGATCAAGTTTGAC
The DNA here is from genome assembly GCA_023374045.1 of Limonium bicolor. Lineage (NCBI taxonomy): Eukaryota > Viridiplantae > Streptophyta > Magnoliopsida > Caryophyllales > Plumbaginaceae > Limonium > Limonium bicolor. The sequence goes on from CM041777.1 coordinate 6,403,007, forward strand.
CTCCCACGTCAATTTCAATCAATCAATTATTTACCCGTTTCTAATCTTATTTCTGCATGATGTCTGCCACATTGTGTTCAATAGATACACGAGTCAACTTGTATTATTAATCTAGTCATAGACAAAAATGATTGTACTCATCTCAAACATGGAACTAAGTTCCTTTAATTCACCACTCATCCATTTCCTAGAGGTTTTAACTTCCATTAGGCTACTAACGGTTTCATACTGATTCTCATATCCAATTTTTTTATACTCGGCTTCCTACCGAGTCACAAAACACAATACCACATAAACATACTCGGTTTTATACCAAGTCACAAATCATGATTATCGTTGGAGTTTCTACTCCCTCTTACTTGTATTCTCACATTGGAGCTAATAAGTTTGACATTTTATGTCAATTATATGAGTATACATATCAAAATACCATACAATTATCACATTGGATACATCATCATACATAAAATATGAAGTTAAGATTGTTTGTGTATTATTGAATAATAGGAATAATAATTAAAGATAATATTTGTATTCTTATAATAATTAATAAGTAAAAAATAAAATAATATGATAAATAGAGAGAGTTTAAAACCAAATGATGGGTTCTTGGATGTTGGTAAAAATTAGAAATGGTTCTTAGAATAATGTGGCAGTGAGAGAAATAGAAAAGAGAGTGTTAAGAACCAAAATTTAGGTTCTTTGATAATCATGCTCTAACCCATACAATAGCGAAAAAGAAGGAAGAACTATCTATAAACTTCCACTTTCTCAACTGACATTAAATAAAATAAAATCTGGGTAGTCAAAAGACGATATTAGTTCAAGGGAGCAAGGTGATTCTTGTATGTCACGGTATATTAGAAGGGGTAAAAAAATTCCTTGAGCCAATATTTGACTAATGGGTACTATATAGAACATCCCCAGCAATAAAAGTGGAATATACTCTTAAATAAATTATATTGTATTCTCCTCCACACATTTTTTTTTTATCAATAGGCTAACTAGTAGCGGTACACCATAACGGTGGCAACAGCCAGGAAAACCCAGCCGGGTGATACAGATTGAAACAATGAAGACTAGCTAAAAAACAATGTTAAAAAAGCTCTTTCAGATTTTGGCGATACAATATTGAATTGTCATCCAGACGCATGAATTGATTGCCTCTGCACCAGTCCAGTACTTGCACTTTGATCGAAGTGCTCACACTTTCCATATATACTGCTTTTTGATCGAAGATTAATCTATTTCTGGTAGACCACCAACAATAGGTAGTGAACAAGAACGTGGTCATTCACGCAGGCCTTGCTTTCCTCGACGGGGAAGATACACACCGGGAATTAAAGAACTGTAGAGTATTCGATGATTGAACCAGATGCACGCCGCACCACTTGCAGATATTGGCCCAGAGTATTTGAGTTTTCACACAGTGCAAGAAGAGATGGTCAACAGTCTCTACTGCTAATCGACAGAAGGGGAATTTTATTTGACTGAGTGTAGCGATATTCATACTGAACAATCTGTCCCTTGTTACTAGCTTATTGCTAAGCATAAACCAGTTAAAAATCTCAACTCTAGGCGGGGTAGATTTGCACCAGAGCAGTTTATGCTAGGTTGGAGGTGGAGGATGTGACAGTAACATAATCTCATTATAGCAGCTCTTGACAGAGAACTTCCCTTCTTTTCCAGCCAACCATCTTAGTTGATCCTCACCCTCCCCAGGCTCTGTATCATAAGAGTTTAGCAGGTGTAGCATTTGGTTCACTTCCTCCATCTCATATACAAAAAGCGGCCTCCTCCAGCTAAGGTTCCATTGCCAAGAGATGCCATTCCACATTCCTGCTTCAGAAATAGTAGCAGATTTATTTGAGTAGATCTGGAATAAGCGTGGAAACCTGATGCGTAGAGGGCAGTCTCCAATCCATACGTCCTCCCACAATCAAACATTGTTACCATTTATCACCACCCATCGTAAGTTCCTGACCATGACCTCTTGAATCTTATTGCTCCAGGACCCAATTGAGATTATTTTCTTCCAGATTCCTTTCCGTTTCACATTCGCCCAAGCTTGATCAGTAATTGGCAGGCATATATCCTGCTTGTATACTGAGGCAATTACATTCTTCCACAACTTTGAATCAGCGTTCTGATATTTCCACCACCACTTCATCAAGAGAGCTGCATTCCTAGTTTCAAAATCACATATACCAAGTCCTCCCAGTGATTTAGGTTTCGTCATAGCTTTCCAACACATCAAAGATACACCTTTCCCATTCTCTTTTCCCCACATGAATTTCCTCTGAATCGAAATAATTTTCTCCATCACCTTTTTAGGCATGCGGAACATGCTCATGTAGTATGATGGGAGGCTGTCAAGTACTGACCGTATCAGTACCAGTCTCCCAGCATAAGAGAGTGATGATGATTTCCAGCGGCAAAGTCTCGATTCTACTTTTGAGATTATTGGCTTCCACGTCTCGAACTTTCTTGGGATAGCACCAAGAGGTAACCCCAGGTAAGTGCTGGGCAACATTCCCACTTGACAGCCCAAGATAATTGTGATAGGATCTATCTCCATGTCATCCAGATTCAAGCCGTATAAAACCTACTTTGTCCAGTTTATTTCCATTCCCGACATATCAGCAAAGAGGGTAACGATCCATTTTAGCGATCTTACTTCCTGTTCTGTCGGAGTGCCAAATATCAGTGTGTCGTCTGCAAATTGTAGGTGCGACACCCTGATTTCATTGTAACCCACCTTCACCCCTTCCTTCCTCTAGATTGAATTGAATCCTCTAAAAGCCAGTTCAAGGCTTCTGTTGCCAATATGAATAGCAGCGGAGATAGAGGATCCCCTGCCGCAGTCCTCGTCTAGGCTTGAAAGTAGGAGTTGGCGATCCGTTGACAAGGACTGAAATCCGAGGGGTGGTGATACACAGTCGTATCCATCTTTTCCATTCCTTCGGAAAGTCGTAGATATCGAGCATCTTTAAGATAAAATGCCAACTCAGGCTATCGTAAGCTTTCCGAAAGTCAAGCTTGAAGATGAAACCCTTCTTTTTCATACTTTTCATCCAGTGAATCACTTCATTTGCTAGCATTGGACCTTCCAGGATGTGCCGGCCTTTAATGAAAGCAGATTGTGTATCCCCACTAGTTTGTCAATTACCGAAGCTAATCTGTTTGCCATCAACTTTGCGATCACTTTGTAAATGCTCCCAATTACACTGATTGGTCGGAAATCATCCAACGAGTCTGCCCCTGGCCTTTTTGGAATCAGAGTGATCCAGCTGATGTTGATTTCCTTTGCTAGATTGCCATCAGTGAAGAAACCTAGCACCGCATTAGTAAAATCCGTGCCGACTGTACTCCACATACGTTTGATAAGATTGAAGTTATAACCATCGAAGCCTGGCGCTTTGCTGCCATCACAGTCCCACCGTCCTACGAATTTCATCTGTAGTAGGCCTTGCAACCAGCGCTGTCTGATCTTCCTGGGATAGCTTTGGACGACCAGAGGCTATGGGGAAGTTACCTGATGCTGGATCGTATATGAAAATCCCTTTGAAATACGTTCTGGTTTCTTTGCGTATAGCAGCAGGATTGAAAGAGAGACTTCCATCTATTAGCAGTGCATTAATTTTGTTCGAGTTCCGGTTAATGGTTGCTCTGCGGTGAAAATACCGTGTATTCAGATCGTCATTCTTCATCCGCTGATCTCTGGACATTTGGCGCCAATACCTCTCATCCTTGTGCAAGGTATTCCACATTTAAGCTTTTAGTTTCTGTCTGGCCAAATTCCGATTTTCCTCCACTCCTTCCCTAACTCAATTTCTGCAGCCTTGTAACATCATCGCACTTCAGCTCCTGAAATGATTGAGCTCTGGGTGGATGCCAATCTAGATACACATGAAAGAATAGGTTATGCATGCGTTGCTCGCTCGATGAATCAACTTTATTTTGCTGGATACGTGGGATCAAAGGGAACCCCAACAATCTCGGACGCGGAGGCGTCGGCAATAGAGGTTGCTGTAAACATGGCATACTCATCGGGTCTTTGTTCTTTTAGGGTACTCTCTGATTACAAATAAGTTGTCCGTTATCTGCAGGTCGGGGGCACTACATCTCTACTGCCTTCCACAACGGCTATTCTACATCGCGTCCTAGCTCTATTACATCGATTCGATAATGTTTTATGACTTTATATTTCTAGAGCGGCAAACATATCATCGCATTGTCTTGCTAACCATGCTCGAGCTGTCCAACACTCGAGTTCATGGACTACGGAGAGTATGCCGTAATTTGTACTCAGACTCGTTTTATGATCAATATTAAAAAAAAAAACCTGGGAGGGTTAAAAAAATATAAACAATCTAAAAATATTAAATTGTACTCCCTCCGTCCTGAATTGACCGTCCTGTTTACTATTTGGACATGTCGTTTGACTTCAATTTTTAACATATAAGATAAATTAATTTTGAAAATTTAAGTTTTGCATATCAATCCTTACATGATAAACTATATGTTACAAAAATTAGTTTTATAAAATTATTTTATCTTATATGCTTAATATTGAAGTGGAAAAACGTGCCATAAAGTAACAAGACGGTCAATTCAGGATGGAGGGAGTAGTGTGGTGCGAGAAGAGTAATTTAGTCTTTAAAAAATCTAAACAGTAAACTCGAGGATCATCTTATTTGTTGTCCGGAAAAATTTGAAATCATTTGCCCTGTATCTTTTTTTTATCCTGTAAAAAAAGTAAAATTGCTGGGAGAGGGGAGAGAAAAAGAGAACCTTACTGCGCGGGAGAGGTTTGGAGTGCCGGGAAGTCAGGAACACTGAGGCCCGAGAGCATGCCTACTCCGGCGTCTTCTACTCCTGTACCTAGCGGCCACGGCGGCAGGACGGCTTCACCTAAGGAGACCAATGCTCATCGCTTAGCAGTTGTGGCGGATGCGCTGTACAGGAACGCCTTATCTGTTCCTTGCAGAAGCGTCACCCATTTCCGAGAGCTCGCTATAGGTCTTGCCAGGTTGTCAATTTCACTCTTGCCATTTTTAGCATTAGCTTATCTCTATACTATTTTTTTCAGATTCACATTGCGCTTCCTTCTTCTTCTTTCTCCCTGATTAATTTCTGTTTCCTGGAAGCCTAGAATAATTGTGGTCGATGAAATTTCTGGAATTCCTTGCTCGATTATGGTTGGTGAAATTTCAGGAATTCCTCGATCGTATTGTTTCATAGAGAAAGGAAGATGAAATTTTAGTTTCGAACAGTTGCTGTGCTCGGGGTTTAGGAGGAAACGTAATATACTAAATTTAGCTATTGTGAGGTTAAGATGTGTTCTGGGGACCTTTACTTCGCTTGATGACATCGTGTTGTGGCCAGAAATTACAAACCTTTCTCTTTCTGTTTGCTGATTGTACTCCTTGTCGATTATACGCAGAACAGAATACAAAATGTGAAACTGGAAAGCTTAAAGGTCTATAGCCAGTGGGAAAACAATCGGGTAAATTAACGGAAGAGAGTTGGAGAAGGGGACCCTCACTGGCTGCTGCCCAGTGATCTACTAATAGGTTTACTGCTTTTAGGGATAATCAGGCTTGAACTGATGACTTCTACCACCTCAAGAATTCGGATGCTTGTAATAAAAAGTCTAGGGTTTTCATTTTTGTTTTTATCCTGGATAAAGATCAGTTATCCTCTGGATTGCCAACATGCCATTGACAAACCAAGATGAATGGGTAAATTTTTGTCTATCTTTGCACATCTTCTCCAGTGACTTGTGGTTGGCAGCGCAGATATTGTGTTAGACAAATCTATGGCTGCTGAAGAGATAATGCCCTTAATTGACATTTATGTATTAATTGTGCATGTTGTATTGTAGGTAGCATTGGAATTGCAGTAGTTGATGCTTTATTGTATCTCTCTGGATTCTGGCCCATCTGTTCAATATCTTTTGTGTTGTTTGCATCTGATCAACAGTGTTACTGATGATACAGGTTGATTGACTATGCTGTTACCAATGATCACAAACCAGTCAACAGCCCAAGATTACATCAGATTCTCAAGCAGGTCATTTGCATGATATTGTTGCTGTACATATCACAGGATGCTGTTTCTTGGGTGAAAGAGTTACTGACCTTCAGACTTTTGCTCACATCACTATAGGTCTGTCAGCATAAGAGGGAGATCACACTACAGCCAGCTATAATGGTCCTACTGATATCTGTCAAGGTATGTGCCTAATTAAGGTTATATATCTGGGATCACTTGCTCAACTATTCTGTGATCTGACTTCCCAGACAACGAAGTGTCCTCCTCATAGTGATGGATTGCTTCTTTGCCTTAGTTCAGAAACACTCTCAAATGCTTGCCTGTAAGCAATTATATTGCTTATGTGCTATAATACTACTCACAACTATTCAAGTTGGTTAGCAAATATTATGTCTGCGCTTCATTCACTAGGAAAGATATCTAACCTTACTTCAAACACATGTTTTTTTTTTTTTTTAATCTTGGAGACACGCAACCAAGCATCAATAGCTTGGTTGGGAGTGGAGTGAGTGGAGTGCACTTGTGACGAAAAGCACAAGCTCCAGGTACTCCATTTTCCAAGAAATATCAAATCGAAAATATCTTGGAAATATAGCAGGAAATGATGTTGCTGAACTTGGCTAAGTTTAAGGTTTACTCTATCTGTTTTTAAATTACAGCTCTTAGATTGTATAGATGAAAAAGATATTATGGAAACAAGCTCATTCATTATCTTATGTTATTTTGGAAAGATGTTCTGATTAAGTTTTGAAAAAGTGCTTCTCATGGAAATAGTGATTAGATTTTTATTTTTTTGTGAACTATAAAGAGGAAACATGTATAATTGGTCAATTACTTGTAACTTTGCTGTGTATGAGGGGCTAAAATTTGGTCTTGCTTCTACCGTTATCCAAAGAATTCTACCGCAGATAGATCAAGACTGTTACATTTTTGAATCTGTATCTTTTGTGTGGTGGTGAAGGGATCTTGCATACACTGTTTGAGTAATGACATACAATTTTCACTCCAATATCAGGCCATACTTTAGCTTTCATGTTGCCACTGGGTGTCTATAGGTGTAGTGTAGATGTCTATCAATTTTTCAATTTATCTAGTCTTTAGAGAGAGGAAGTTCTTTCTTGGAATCTGCATTCTTTTTCTGACATGATTCTGTGTGACAGAATGCCTGTAAAATAGGGTGGTTCTCTGGTGCAGAATCTGAAGAGCTTCTTTGTCTTGTTGACGAGGTTTGTAAGTTCTGTTAGTTTTCATTGAAATTGGATCAAACTGTGGTGTTAAAACTTGGGATCTCTTTATTTTTTTCTCCGTAACCAGGTAAGCAAAAGCTTCTGTACACCAAGAGCTGCAGTTCCTGATCAAACATCTATTATTTTCTCTGTGTCTCAGATAATGTATAGGTACATAGCTCTGTTTGAAGTTTCAATAATGACGGTGGTAAAAGTAAATTTTATGTAGCTTATAAGAACAGAAAGTCCTCAATTTTTTGATTCAGTAATTTGGGTGTCATATTAAAGATGCAAGTATGCAGTTTGAAGTATTGTGAAGGATTGCATTTTGCTCATATCTAAATTCCCCGACTGTTGGATTATCTCTAAGCCTAGCTCTCTAAAATTTGCATCTGATATCAGATTCTATCCATGGTTTAAGCTGGGTCACATAATTGCATCACTTGAAGCCAAGGTAATTCCTTACCTCAGGCTTTATGGCCTATTATATATAGTTGGAAGGCTGCTTATCACTTGGTTACTTCTTTTAATAGTATCCATGCAAAATAAAACTTACTTGTCTGTTTGCAGCCTGGATTTGGTGCACATCTGGTGGACTTTTTAATTACAAATGATATTCAACGTAATCATAATGAGAAAATAGTAAGTCTATACCATTGACATGCTTTGCACTCTATTTATATTATGTTCATCTCCGTACTTCCTCTTAGCCACTAATACTTTTTAGTTTGACATTTTTTATCCTATTCTTGTGTGTTCCTTCATTTGGACAAACAATACTTCTGATAAGTCATATTACTAAGGGTAGTTTAGTAAATAACTCCTAGCTATTTAGTATAAAAGGAGAAGAGTAATCTGTAGTAGTGGGGGAATTATTTTGTAGAGATCATTGGCCTCTTTGAGAGGATTAGGCCTCTAACGAGGATTAGAAAGGGAAGATAGGGCTGAACCTATCAATTGGTATCAGAGCCTCTTTCCTGGCAGCATAGGCGTTGATCGGTGGTTACGCATAGCAACTCCCGTTCAGCGATGGATACTGTGGAAGAAGAACAAAACAAGATCAAGAATCAGCTTACGGATCTTTCTCGGAAGCTTGATAACTTGACGACTACGGTGGACAACCTAGCAGTGGTAGTTTCGGCCGTACATACTGCCGTGAATCCGCAAGAAGAGGAAGGCAATAACACTCGGGGGAATAGCACAAGGCTTTCGGAAGACAAGAATTGGAAGGAGACTGAGATGGAGAACCTGAGCGACATCACACTACCAATCTTTGGTGGATATGACCCACAAAATTGGTTGATTAATGCAAATTTGTATTTTTCCCTAAGAGGAGTCGAGGAAGCCGATAGATTCCTAGCGGCAGCAGAATACATGGAGGGAGTGGCCTTCAAATGGCTCGAATGGCTGTGGAATCCCTTGGGACAGGTTTCTTGGAGGCAATTCGAGGACCTGTTAATAGAAAGATTCAAATCTTTCCCGAGGAAAGATCAATTGGAGCCAGAATTTTGTCCGACTCAACTTGAGGTAGAAACTGGGGACAAGGATGAGCATGGGAAAGTCGATAATTTAGGGAATTTGTTGCGACGGTAGCTTTGGCTGAGCAGAAAATGTCATTCACAAAGACAGAGGAGAATGACGGAGATCAGCAGAGGCAAATAATCGACACGAAAGAGGAGACTGTGGATTTAGAATCAGAAGATGCAACAACTACAATTACCGTGCACGAGGTGTCGATTAGGAGAACACAAGGGAAAGGAAAGAGGAGGAGACAGGAAGCGAAGAAGTGGAAGAAATTTGGAAACTGAAAGAAGATTGAGACTTCGCAAGCTCAATCGACTGAGGAGGGAGAAGATGAAATGTATCAAAAAAAGAAAGGTAGAAGTGGATTCAAATTTCACGTACCTCAATTTCACGTACAAGGTAATCAAATCAAGAAGATTAGGGTAATTTCTAACCCTAAATTTTCCCCTAAACCTCCCAATGGTTCTTCAAGAGCTTCTCGGCAGGCTAGTGCTTTATGGCGAGGTCGCCTGAATTCGCTCTCTTCTGGCCAGCAGTTCTGGCTTAAGATAGTAGACGCAAAATAGATTGTTACACAATGCAAGAAGTATGCTGCTGATGTTCTCTCTGTACCAAGGTTGAACAAGGGCTTATGGAGGGAACGGTATCTGGGATTGGAACCAATTCAGCTACGGGTGAAACCATTCGGCTCTTTTGGGAGCTTTGGCATCTCTGAAAAATCACAACCAAGACACGGTTTCATTTACACTCTGGAAGAGTATGTAGCTTCCTTGGAATCTCTTATATGTGAACTTTCCATCGACAAGGTCTCCCTTGCCGCTCAGGGTTATTTCTCCTCTGTTGAAGTGCAGTATGATTCTAGGCATCAAGATGAAATAAAGACTCTCATCCTCCCATATCTCTGGGTTGTTTCGCTACTTAGCTCTAGCAGGACTAACAGTGATCGCAAAGCAGCTTTCTCTGGCTCTGACATCTCATTATCCAGCTCCAGTAGTGGGATTCGGTCATGGAAGATGCAAAGTAAAACCTCCCGCAGCATGTCGCTGATCAGAAGCTTGCACTACGTTGTAGCCTTTTCTTTTTTTTCCCAACCTTGGGGACAAGGTTGTTTGAGAGGGGGAGTAATGATAAGTCATATTACTAAGGGTAGTTTAGTAAAATAACTCCTATCTATTTAGTATAAAAGGAGAAGAGTAATCTGTAGTAGTGGGGGGATTATTTTGTAGAGATCATTGGCCTCTTTGAGAGGATTAGGCCTCTGACGAGGATTAGAAAGGGAAGATAGGGCTGAACCTATCAACTTCAAACTTAAAATTTGTTTTAGGGATAATTTCATAGACACTACTTGACATTTGCCTAGTTAATTACATCCCTTGACGTTTCAAATTTTTACTTAAAGGCCTTTTTCAAAATGCCAATTGCCTCATTTGATATGGAATTTAGAGAAATGAGAAATTGATGAAAAGTAAAATATTGATTATTTCTTTTTAGAATTATTATAACCTTTTAATGATTTTATATTTTTTAAAATATTTTAACCTTTTAGTTTCTTATTTGTTTTAACTTAGTTTAGTATTAAAAAAAAATCTATTTTGGATGCTTTATTTGGCATTGTTAAGGCATTCTGATAAAAAAGGGCATATGTGTAAGAAATTTGAAACATCAAGAGGTGCAAAACAAATTCACAAATTGATACGATTCGAGGTGTGTCTCTCTTCACAATCCTCCTAGGAGGCCTAATCTCTTTACTCAATTCCACGGTGCCCAACTCCTAATTCTCGCCATCTTTTTATACTAGCTAAGTACAATGTTACCCCTAAGACCCTATTATAAACAATAGCCCCTTCAATATCCCTTAATCCTAACATCACTCTCCCCTAAAAACAACCTTGTCGTCAAGGTTTGAAAGTAAAGAAAAGAAAAGCGGCAGTGGTCAAAAGCGGCTGCACCAGTACCAACAAATCTATCTTCAATCCAAGGAAACAAAGACAATCAGCCACTCTGCCTTTGAATTCTGATTTGCTTGTATAGACCAGTTTGGAGGGTCAAGAGGTCTTCAGACTGTTAGTTATTCGAGCGTAGCGGCCATGAATTGAAAATTTGTTGAATTGGGAAATGGAGAGCTTAGTTGCTTCACTAGATCTTCAGTTTAATTGAAATTGCTGATAAGCCAGAGGTGGGAAGAAGAATACCACCCCTTATCAGCTTCAGCTCCCCTTTCCCTTCTATATCCCTTAATCCTAACACAAATGTTACAGTAGATTTATGTAAGTCTGCAATTTTTTTTTTTTTTTTTTTGGGGGGGGGGGGGTCTCTTTGTAATTTGCATTTGCTTATTGTTCATGTATGAAACAAAAACTAGTATGTGGCCATCCAAATCTGGCTGATATATAGATGGTAATAGAACATAATAAATATGGCACCCCATTTGTGGATAAAAATATTATGGTTTTAGTATTCTATGCCTTAAGGACAAAACATTATGTTCAAACATTTACTGAAGATTATCTTGGTTCCTGGAGTTGTAATTGAAATTATAACCATAACCTTTGTTCCCGTTCTTATGATTTGTTTGTGATTTGATATAAAAGCTCAAATGCTTATTATGAAATTTAAATTGTGAACTTGTTAACCTACTTAACTTTGTAATGGACCTTGGGCCATATTCTTTTATTCTTTTACCTGTACATACTAAGGGTATACTTGTAAATTAGGCTAGTTAGCTTATTTGTAAGCCACTTTTTCTTATAAATAGGGTTGCAATTCTCCTTGTTAATACACATCAATAAGAAGTATCTTCTAATAACATGGTATCAAGAGCCATTTTTTTTTTTGCAACACTAACCTCCCATTCTCTAGGCTCAAACCTGAACCCTACCCTAACTCTAGCTCCTATACTCTAAACTCTAACCCTAGCTATTACCGGATTGATGACGCCAGACGACGCCGGACTGTTGATGTCAGATTGATGACGCCGGACTGATGATGTCAGACTGACAATGTCGGACTGATGACACCGGACTAACAAAGCTGGACCGGCGATGTCGAACTGACAACACCGGATTGATGACGTTAGACTGACAACCCCCTTTCCGGTGAACTCCCTTCTCTAGGCGCTTTATCTTTGTCCTTGCAAGGTACTGAATTCTTGGTGGATTGTCTTCCATTTGGTATTGCCGGTGTGGATTTAATTCTGGGTTTTGAGTGGCTAGCATCGTTGGGGGACACACGTGCTAATAGGAAGAAGCTGTCGGTTGAGTTTCAGTGGAGTGATAAGTGGGTATGTTTGCAAGGTGATCCCTCCTTCTCTATTATGGAGAGTGGTATCAATTCGACTTTGAAGGCTATGAAAGATCAAGGGAAAGGATGACTGTGCTTTCTGGAGAACAAACAACAACTTTCTGTTTCTGGAGAAGTTTTGGACAGCGAGAATGAGGATGCATTACAGAAGGTATTGGCATCTTTTCCTTCTGTCTACGCACCCCTTGATTCCCTTCCCTCTAAGCGCCTTCTTGATCATCACATCCCATTAAAACTAAATTCCATCCCTCCAAAATTAGACCCTACCGATACCCTCACTATCAAAAGAATGAGATTGAGAATATCGTGCAAGAATTGCAAACTGCTGGGTTTATTCAGCCAAGTAACATCCCTTTTTGCTAGCCCAGTTCTGTTGGTTAAAGAGAAAACCGGAGATTTGGAGATTGTGTTGATTATCGTGCTCTCAATGAGATAACCATTCCAGATAAATTCCTTCTACCGACTATAGATGAGCTTCTAGATGAGTTGTATGGGGCATGTCTTTTCTAAGCTGGATTTGAAGTCTGGATATCATCAAATTAGAGTGATGAATGTGGATGTGCAGAAAACAGCATTTAGCCCATGAAAAGGCCACTATGAATTTTTGGTGATACCTTTTGGCCTTAAAAATGCTCCAGCCTCATTCCAGTCCTAGATGAATCATATTTTCAAGCCCTTTATGTGGAAATCAGTGCTTGTATTTTTTGATGATATACTGGTTTATAGAAAGAATGTTGCTGAGCACTTATTGCATTTGGAGGAGGTGCTTTCTGTTCTGTTTGTGAGTCAGTTAAAGGTGAATCTCAAGAAGTGCCGTTTCCTGAAGTCCAAACTGGATTATCTAGGACATATAATCTCAGGCAAAGGGGTGGAAGTTGATCCGGAAAAAGTGAAGAGCATGTTATCATGGCCTACACTGAAAATGTCTAGGAGCTTAGAGCATTCTTGGACGCTTTGTTAAGAGTTATAGGGTGATTGCTTCTCCATTAATTGCGTTGCTGAAGAAAGATTCTTTTGTGTGGGAAGAATCACCTCAGGTAGCTTTTGAGCAACTTAAGTCAGCACTATCTTCGGTCCCTGTTGTTGCTTCTCCTGACTTAGAGATTCCCTTTGAGGTGGAGACTGATGCATCAGGTCGAGGGATTGGGGCAGTTTTAATGCAATAGGGTCGACCATTGCATTTTTCAGTCAACCGTTTTCTGCTAGAGCACTGTCAAAATCAGTCTATGAATAAGAACTCATGGCTGTTGTTCTTGCATTGCAGAAAAGGAGGCACCATCTGTTGGGGAGGAGGTTTTTGATTTGTACTGATTAGAAGAGTTTAAAGTACCTATGGGAACATCGTTTGATAACTGAGGATCAGTACAAGTGGGTGACTAAATTGATGGGGTTTGACTTTGAAATCTGTTACAAACCTGGGAAAGAAAATGCAGCAGCTAATGCACTTTCACGTGTGGAAGCTAATGCCTCATTACTGCCTATATCTTCAGTTTTATTTAAGGGTTGGAAGGTGATTGATGGGGAAGTGGAGCAAGACCCTCTACTTTAGGCAAATTGTGCAAGATTTACTTGTTTCTGCTGATTGTCATCCTGGCTATCTGTTGAAGAATGGGCATTTGTTTTTGGGAAAATTCACAAAATACCATGATTTGAGTTTATAATTCACAATATACCACTTTTTAGAAAGTTCACAAAATGTCACGATTTGAGTTTCAAATTCACAAAATGCCACTATTTGGTAATTGACGTTAGTTTTGCTGTTAATTCCCTCTAATAAATGACCAAAATACCCCTGACGGATTTTTTTTTTAAATGAATTGCGCTGAGTCGACTGTGCAAAGGCTTTTTTTTTTTTTTTAAGTTTACAAAATACCATGATTTGAGTTTATAGTTCACAAGATGCCACTATATGGGTTTTTATGTTCATAATATGCCACTACTTGAGTTTTGATGTTCACAAAATGTCCATGTTTTTGCTGTAACGGGTAGTTTGAGCCCAACACCTTTTTTTTTTTTTGCCTTTATAAGGACCTTCTTACCATGTAAACAAAACACAAACACCATACTAAAGCCATGACCATGTTTACAACTACAGTCAATGAAAAATTTGAAACAATTCATTGCAAATGTGGAGCCCCATCAAACCTTACCCTCTCCCGCAAAGAAACTTCGGTTGGAAAGGCTTACTATAACTGTTGGGCATGTGATTTTTTCAAGTGGTGGGCACCGGTGATGCAAGCTCGATACTCTCCTCATCCTAGGTAAAGACATGCTAGCTACACCAAATCGTACTCAACTATGATAGCCTCTACTTCTAGTGTTGCATCTGCTCGTTCTGAAGCTCCACATCAAGAGAGCATGGCAGCTGATGCAATTCTTATCAGTAGCATTAGGGAGGAGATAAAGAAAGAACTTAAAGAAGAGATGAGGCAAAGCATGAAGAACATGTTTCTTTGGGGTGTAGTTGTATTTGCAACTGTAATCTGTATTCGCAAAATATGAAGTACTTTCATATATATTAATGCTAAAAAAATCTTTATCCACATTTGAAATGAATTGTTTGAAATTTTTCATTGATTGTAGTTGCAAATATGACCATGGCTTTAGTATGGTGTTTGTGCTTTGTTTATATGGTAAGAAGGTCCGTATAAAGGCAAAAAAGAGCTGTTGGGCTCAAACTAGCTGTTACAGCAAAAACAGGGGTATTTTGTGAACATCGAAACTCAAATAGTGGCATATTGTGAACATAAAAACCCATATAGTGGCATCTTGTGAACTATAAACTCAAATCGTGGTATTTTGTGAAGTTAAAAAAAAATCAAAAAATAGCCATTGCACTGTCGACTCAGCGTAATTCAAATAAAAAAAATAATCCGTTAGGGGTATTTTGGTCATTTACCAGAGGGAGTTAACGGCAGAACTAACGTCAGTTACCAAATAGGGACATTTTGTGAATTTGAAACTCAAATCGTGGCATTTTGTGAACAACTTTCCAAAAAGTGGTATATTGTGAATTATAAACTCAAATCGTGGTATTTTGTGAATTTTCACTTTGTTTTTTAATGGCAAGGTGGTACTGTCTAGTTCGTCTCAAATCATTCCTACTATCCTAAAGGAGTTTTATGCGTCTCCCGGTGGAGGATATTCTGGTTATCTACGCTCCTTCAAGTGAATTGCTGCTATTGTTTCTTGGAGGGTGAAGCGGGCATATATTAAGCAATTTGTGGCAGCATGTGTTGTCTGTCTAAGAGTCAAATACTGTGCTCTTACTCCATCAGGCTTGCTTCAGCCCTTGGCCATTCCGGAGCGGGTTTGGGAAGACATCTCAATGGATTTTATCACTGTATTGCCTAAGATCAAGGGCTACCACACTATTCTGGTGGTGGTTGACAGATTCACCAAATTTGTCCACTTCATTCCTTTGAAGCACCCCTATACAGCAAAAGATGTTGCTGCTGTATTTGCCAAGGAAGTGGTCAAACTGCACGGATTCCCTAAAACAATTGTCTCTGTTAGGGATCCTATTTTTCTCAGTAATTTTGGAAGGAACTGTTCAAAATTGTGGGCACTACTCTCTGTTTGAGTTCTGCTTATCACCCTTGAACTGATGGACAAACAGAAGTAGTAAACCGTTGCCTTGAGGATTTCTTATGCTGCTTTTTTTATCAACCTAAGTAGTGGGTACAAGCTCTAACTTGGGCTGAATACTGGTTCAACACCACATTCCAGCAAAGTTTAAGGACTACTCCATTTAAAGCTGTATATGGTCGTGACCCACCTGTTCTTCTGCGTTACAACCCCTTGGGTTCTCTAATAGACGAGGTAGATGTGCAATTGACTGAAAGGGATTCTCTTTTGGATGAGTTGAAGGAGAATCTTGTGAAGGCACAACAGCGGATGAAACACCAAGCTGATGGTCATAGGCGCTTGGTTTAGTTCCAAGTCGTTGAAATGGTTTTTCTACGAATTCATCCCTACAAATATTGGTTATTGACTAAGAAGAGAAATGTCAAGCCAAGTCCCCAATATTTTAGGCCTTATGAGATAATAGAAAAGGTGGGTGAAGTAGTCTACAAATTATCGTTTTCTCCTAATGCTAAAATTCACCCTACTGTGCACATCTCTCTACTAAGGAAAGCTCTACCACAATCTATACAGTCCTTGGGACAGCTTCTAGAGGGGCTAACTAGTGATTTGGAGCTCATGGTGCAACCTGCTGAGATTTTGGGTTATAGGCATCGCTCCCAGGAAGAACCGGAGGTTCTGGTGAAGTGGAATGGTTGTCCAGATTCTGGCTTCTTGGGACATACTTTTTGTTCTTAAGGAATAGTTTCCTACCTTCCACCTTAAGGACAATGTGTTAGTTTAACAAGGGGGTGATGTTACACCTCGGTTTGTTAATAAGGGTAGATTTGGTAAAGTGTATGTACGTAGGGAGAGGGGTTATTTAGTTACAACTGGCCAAAGTGGTTAGCATTCTGTTGTGATTAGTTACAACTAGCAGTATAGCAGACTAGCAGTGTACGATTAGTACTTAAGGAGTAGGATTGTATATTGTTGATCATCCATGAGTTGAATAAGAATACCTCACTGAGGCTGTTGGAGGGAGATACTCCTCAAAACGTATCAACATGACTCTAATCCTTTGGGCCTTATGGACCAATGCTCTATTACACCCCCGCAATCTGAACGTCGTTAGAAACAAAGTTGATTGGATATTACAATTAGCAAAAGGAAATATAAATTAATTTGAGTATGATCATCTAGTTAAAATATTTGAAGAATGATGGATTTCCTTCTTGGTTGCCGTTCTCAGTCGCCGGATTCGTCTCTGCCGCTGGATTTATGCTTGGTCGCCAGATTTCTTCTCATTCAACCAACTAACATTCAACCAAGTGATATTTCTAAACTTAAAAATTAATAAAATACAATACTAAATATAAATAAATAATAAAACAAAACAAAACAAAACATACGGATCCTCACTTTCCCTACATGACTTCTCTCATCTTCGATAATTTCTCATTATTGCTCCAACCCCCTCAGCATATGAGATAATAGTCTAAAAAAATTTAAAATTCTCAGTTTCCAGTACTAACGCGCAACCAGTGCTAGGCTGAGCAGCGAAGCCTTTGTGATCTTTCTTGACTAAATCAACCAGGTGAAGCAAAAGAAGCCCTAAAAGTTGATCGTGACTACATCGTCCATCCACTATCCCCTAACTCTAAAACAACCCACAAACATCTCGATGTTTTTCTTCGCCTTTGTAGAAAGGATGAACTAATTGGCGGCGGAACCGAACTCAACCACAGTGACGTCTGTTGGTAGTGGTCGTGGCACCTCCATGAGCGGATTCCAATTTCATATCGGGTGACTGGCTCTTCGTTGTGGTCTCAGGCTCAAACTTGAACGTGTCCTTCCTCCGCCAGAGAAGTCCCATTTTGTTGATTTGGTTTTGGTAGTGCTTATTTGCACCTCCGCCTTCACTCTTTCTGTTTTGTTTTGGATCTGAACCACAAGAAGAGATTGGAGGGAGCAGAGCGTTTCCTTGTTCGCTGGTTAGAATTTGTAGGGAGTGAAGCCGTTTGAGAGGAAGAGGGGAGATAGTTTAGGTTTTCATTGTGGGTGTCGATTTTCAAAGGAGACCGGAAGGGACTAGGAGACTGAAGCTTGGCGGCGGAAGAATAGGGTTGAGACGATTTTTTTTAATTATGATAGAGGGGGCCAGGAACGAAGGGGTAAAAACCCCTATATGGCTGTGATACCATGGTGAGACTAGTAGATGGAACATATTGTAGTAAGTTGTCTGAAGACTACAAACCTAGAGCACACTATATATAAGGAATATAGATGGAACATTCTAGACATGACTGTAATCCTATGGGCCTTATAGGCCTATGCTCTATTAACCTGCACATTACTTTGGATCTGTTACATCAGCTAAAGGTAAACTTTAAGAAATGCAGTTTTTGTCTTCCTCGGCTGGAATACTTGGGGGATTTGATCTCAGCAGAGGGAGTAGAGGTGGATCGTTCCAAAGATTAGTCTATGCTTGATTGGCCAGTGCCTACATCCATTAAAGAGTTGCGGGGGTTTCTTGGTCTCACCGGGTATTATAGAAAATATGTTAAGAATTATGGAATCATTGCTGCTCCTCTCACTGTTCTGGTGAAAAAGAATTCTTTCAGCTGGAATTCCACTGCCCAGCTGGCTTTTGATTCTTTGAAGACAGCTCTTGCCTCTGTTCCTATATTGGCCATGCCTGATTTTAATCAGCCATTTGTGGTGGAGACTGATGCGTCGGGTATTGATGTGGTATAAAGTGAACATACTTGGTCAAACGATCTACCACCACCAGCACAGTACTAACACCCGTAGACTACCAAAGATATAGCTGCGTTGTTTGTGCATGAGATGGCCCGTTTACATGGAATTCTGCAGTCTATTGTGTCGGGTAGGGACCCAATTTTTGTGAGCAATTTTTGGAAGGACATTTTTCGCTTAGCTTGTACTTCCTTGTGTATGAGCTCTGCATACCACCCTCAATTTGATGGACAGACTGAGGTGGTAAATTGCTGCCTTGAGGATTATTGAGGTGTTTCTCTTTTCTTAAACTGAAGGGTTGGTTGAAGGCTTTGCCTTGGGCTGAGTACTGGTACATCAACAGCTTTCACAGCAGTACTGGTACCACGACTTTTCAGGCGCTGTATGGCAGAGATCCGCCTGCCTTAGTTCGCTATAGTCGTCTTGGTTCTCTCATACAGGAGGTGGATTGCCAATTAGCTGAGAGATCAGCTCTTAGATGAGTTGAAGGCTCAGTTACTTAAAAAGCTCAGCAGAGGATGAAGCAGGCTGCTGACAACCATCGGAGGGATGTGCTGTTTGCTGTGGGTGATATGGTGGTTCTTCGTATTCATCCTTACAGATTCAGGTCCTTGGCTCTCAAAAGAAATGCTAAGCTTAGTCCCCATCGTTTTGGCCTGTTTGCTATTGAGGAACATATTGGGACTGTGTCCTATAAGCTTGCTCTTCCTCCTACTGCAACGATACATCATACAGTGCATGTATCACTGCTGCGGTAGGCATTACCTGGGACTGATAGTCCCGTGAATACTCCTGATCTTATGAAGATTTGGAGTTAATCAGGAAGCCCGCTGCTGTTCTGGATTTTTGCCACGTTTCTGGGCAGGAGCAGGAGGTCTAGATTTGTTGGGCTGGTTTCCCAGATCATGAAGCTTCTTGGGAGTTGGTCTCTATGATCAAAGAGCAGTTTCCTAAATTTTCTTCTCACTTTGAGGACATGTTGGAAGTTCGGGGGGGGGGGGGGGGGGGGGGGGGGGGGGGGGAGTAATGGCAGACGCCTTGGTATTGTTTATACCAGGTGTTAGTTTTATATTGGGCTGGTGTTATGCTGTTAGTATCTTGCCTGCTGCTGTTAGTATTCTGTTGCACTGGTAATAGCTGTAGTTTGTTAGTAAGGTCTCATGTAGGTTAGTGGTGTGAGTCCCTGCTGTATGGATGAGTACTTAAGGCAGTGAGTTGGTGATGTAAGGCATGAACGTTTATTGATAATCATATCGGCGCTCTCTGTAGTGAGAGTGGATTAGAGGTGCTAGCTGCTGTCTCTATCATATTACAACTGTGAATCTCTTAGGTGTGAGTTTTAACGTCGTGTTTACTCCAATTCTTGTCCATGTTGTTGGCTTAGCTGCGTTTTGTTCTCCTTGAACTGGACACCTCACAATTTTTTGTTTATCACAGTCGTTTGCCATTACCTTTCACCACTGCTCACATGATGCTCAACCGTTTGTATATTTTGTATAATTGTTGCAGAGATTGTTGGTCGCTGCTGTTGACAATATAGATACATCCTCATGTATAATAAGTCCCAATGAAGTGGAGTATGTCTTGTCTTTGTTTCTTGCCTTATCTCTTATAATATACATAACTCCTGGTCATATGTCATTCATGTATGCTTGTGCAGCTTCTTAGTCAATGGAAGAGGTGTGGACAAAAGGACTACTACTTCCATGGTTCGTATCGCTTTAATATGTTCCTGTATGGAAAACAATTATCTATCTAACAAATGATTCTATCCCTATGAGGCAGTTTCCTGGTTTGATATGTTCACGAACTGGCTGCTTATCTAATCAGGATCTGGGGCCTCAGCTTCCGACTGTAGTTGAACCTTTGCTTAGATTTGGGACAAACCTACTTCAAGCTGTGGGCCGATTTGATGGTAAACATGTCTTTTTTATCTTTTGAGTATTTTTTTTTTCAAGTGTCACTTCTTGATGCTGATTATGTAACAGGTCGTTACGTCATACTCCTTGCTTGCATGAGTTATGTGCCAGTACATGAAATGCCTACTCCAGCAGACTACGTTCAACCTGCTCATCCTGTGGTGGATACAGGTATTTGAGTTTAGAATAATAAGATCTCACTGGAGCTACTGTGCCTGGTCTTCTATGATACTATGTGCATTTCGCCGTTTTGTGGTCTTATTATCAGATGCTGATATCATTGAAGGGCCCTCTCAGATAAAGCTTACATGCCCAATTAGGTGAAGATTTTTGAATCCAATACTTGCGAAATTCTGGTCTTTTTTTCTTTCCTTTCCTTTATCCCTTCGTAATTGTGGTTCCTAAAATCTTGATCACCACCGATTTCGTTTTCAAAGCTGTATCAAGTTCTTTTATGTCACAGGACCATCCTCTGTGGGCTCTATGTTTCTCCGTCTGACAACTAATCTAGATGTGAAGTCTTATTTGTATTTTTTTTTGTTCATCTGTACAGCTTTGGGCGCATTGCTTGTCCTGCTAAAGGACACATGTGCAAACATCATCAAGTGAGTGTTTCCGACTATGTAAAGATTAGTTCGTCGTTTCGTGCTTTGTTGAAATATACATCTGCGTATACATTTAATTATCTCAACATATATTTTAATCTCTAACCTCATCTGTTTTTCTTTAGATACTCACTCAGCTTTCTTTCTTATGTAGTGTTTCGATTTTACCAACTATATGAAAATTAACGTTAACCGACCATCATGGAAGTGTCCACATTGTAACCAGTCCGTCTGCTATACAGACATTCGTATTGATCGAAGCATGTGGAAAGTATGTATACGTGATTATACTCTTCCTTATTTATTCTCAAAAGATTATATATGGCGTCTATGATTTCAATGCTGGGTTTTCCATGGTTTTCTAGATTCTACAAGAGGTTGAGGAGAATGTGGTGGAAGTGATTATTTCTGAGGATGGTTCTTGGAAAACTGCTGCTGGCCGTAATAACCATAAAATTGAGGCAGATGGTAGGAGCTCCGCCTCCCCTCCAGAAGCAGTCGGGCTTGCTGAAATGTTTTTCGGCTCGTCAGATGGACAGCACAATATCTATGATCTCACTGAAGGAGATGACAATAGTAACATGGACGATGGGATCGTGGACTACAAACCTGCAGTCTGTCGCCCGTCTCAGATCACATCGGCCCTTATAAACAGCACTCCTATGATTACTTCAAACCCTGTGAACGGCACTCCTGTGATTACATCGACTACTGTAAATGGGACAATGGCACCTTTTATGCCAACCACCGAGATCAGTCAAAGCACTCTCGGTACTCAAGCTGGTTCTATTGCGGGGGACCTGTTTGGAACCTCACCTATTTTTACCGATTCAGTAGCTCCTACACTTAACCTGGGACAAAGAACTTCTGAGGGCTCTAGTCTTCCTTCTAATCCTATCAGTACTAGCCAACCATCTATATATAGGGTCCCATTAAGATTAAATAGAGATCTACCAACCCAACTTGGAAGTCATCCTCAGCCTGCTATACCTGTGAGTGGTTTTCCAGTGAATGGATATCCGGGTCATACGAGGAATTCTTTGTCTTCCCAGTCTATCCCACGGGGCAATAACCCATTTCAAGGAGACTTGCTGCAACAACTGCCTATTAGTCAGAGTACGTTACAGCGGCACCTAGCTACTCAGGTTAGTCGTGTTTTCTAACTAATCTGGTGCATGTGAACCTCAATTGACTGATCAGTCAAACCCGAGTGCCCAATCAGATTATTATCTGGTTCTGGTGGTTGGAAAATCTGTTTAGGTTTTACTACTTAGGAGCATCTTCATTTTCTTCTGATTTCATCTGCATGCAACTAAATTAGCCTGTTGTCCAAGTAATTAGACAAGGATGAAGATCATGTCCGGTTCTGATTCTTTGGGGTTAATGTGATATATTCTTGGCATTTACTGGAATCATTTGTGTATGCTTTCATATGGTCTTCTTTCTTTAACAGATTAGGGGGGATACTACACCTATCCATTCCTCCTCCCGTATGCCTGCTCCTCACCTGAGGAATCCCGTAAACCATGATATGCCTTCAGCGATGAGCGCACCTTCACACTTGAGGTCTGCAAATGTGGCAGTGAATGAGCGCATGGCTCAGTCAGCGGCCTCGTGGTCACGACACCTACAAAAAAACCCAGCTCCTGCTCTAATGTCAGGACAGGCATCCCTTTCATCCTCCTGGAGCACGGAGAGTGAGCGCATGGCTCGGTCAGCTCAACAAGTGGCCTCATGGTCTAGACGCCTACAAAATTACCCAGTTCGAGCCCCAACCTCAGGTATGGCACCCCTTTCATCACCCAGAAGCCTAGAGAATAATGTCAGGATCACCACATCAGGTGAGCATGGGCCTGCTGCTCCGGGGGGACTGGTTCAGTCTGTTACGAGAATGGAGGATTTGATGGTTTGTCATTCAGAGCAGAACCGTCAGCCAGCCGGGAGAATGAGAGGAAGCTTGTCGGTCGGGCAGATTGATGCTGCTGTTGCTCTGAGCCAACACATCATACGGCCTACAAATATGGGATTGGCGTCGGCTCCTCCCAACTCCTCCAGTAATCCACTACGGATGAGTCAAAGCAATACTATTGCTCCTCACTTGCGGGCACTTTCCCGACCTGTTACAGGTGAAGGTGGGCCCGCTACAAGTACAGGGACGTAAAACAGTGTACAAATTGGCAAGCTGTGTATAGTGGTGGCTCGTGTATGTCTGCGTAAGGGCAGGGTACTTGTGGAAATGTTAGTTGGCTGCCTCTGATCTAGTTAGGTGCGCAGGAGAATGGGGCTTTGCTGTGTTCAAATGATTCTTAGGGTCAATTTAGGAGGCTGTGTAGAGTCCATAGTGGATTGACGAAAGTATATTACTGTAATGTCTCGTATCGCAACGCAGTTGCCGTTTTTTTTAACCAGAAAAATCGTTGTTAGCGGTTTTACGTGGAATCATGTTACAATTGATCGGGTGACGCTCCATCTGCACCTGTCATCTGTTTTTATCTGCACCATCTGATCAGATCTGTCATCTATAAATTTTTCACCTGTTCATCCGTCATTTGCGGTTGATATAGGTGAAACGGTGAATCCGTTTGTTGTTTTTTTCCTTTTCATAAAGTATATTTAGCTTTGGAAATCTATATAAATTTAGTTTTTCTATTAAAATTAATGCTGGCCATCGGGTCCGGTTCTACCCGGAATCGATTGGAACCGGAATCGGCCGGGAACTGGTGGGAAGCGGAACCGAACCGCCTCAGCCAGTTCCAAATATGAATACATGTTTTGAGATTCGGGCCCGAATCGGGCCGGAACCGGAACCGTCTGGAACCGCCGTTGGATTCGGAATCGGGAACCGGAACCGGAACAGGAACCGGAACCGGACCGTGGAACCGAAACTGGAACCGCCCCGGAACCGGTTGAAGTTACCGTGTAATATTTTAGAATATATTAGTAATTTAGTATTACTTTCTTTCCATGTAATCTTTTTTTTAAGACTTGCAAATTGACATCATGTAACCTCTTAGTAGCTGTACTCTTTTTCCTAATTAGGGTTTTCCCAATGGTTTTTACCTAATAAGGTTTTAATGAGGTAGTGAATCATATAATAAAATTCTCTTTGTTCCTTATTTTTGTAAATTCAATAAAAATTCCTAATTCTTTGTTTCTTACACATTTAAGATTATAAACTTGAAGAATAACCTATCTAGGAGTAAAGTGGATGAAAAGAGCAACATGTGTGCTCAAACGGATCTCAAATCGGAGCTAAAACGAAGCAACTAGAGCCGATCGAATCTTTCCGGAACTGCTCTGGAACTGGTCAGAACCGATCAGAACCGGAGCCGGACAGAACCGGCCGGAACCGGTTTTTTGATCGAATCCGAAGCGAATCCAGATTTCAGAACCGGAACCGCCCAGACCGGTTCCGAATCCGAATACACATTTTCTGGAATCGGAACCGGTGGAACCGTAACCGGAACCGGTGGAACCGGACCCGTGGCCACCATTAATTAAAATACACCTTTGTTTATTAACATATATCACATCAACTAATGTCAACCATACATTTAATGCATAGAATACTAACTAAAATATTTTCAAACAATCTCTACAAATGTAAAACAAAAGGTATTTTTTATTTAATACTCCCTCTGTTAATTAATATGTTATTTTAGGAAGTGATTTTTGTTCAAAATATGTCATTCTAGTTTTTGGACCATTTTTTTCACTTTTAACCTTATTATTCAACATAAAAGTAAGAAAATTTACAATATACCCCTTTTCTTTCGTAATTTACAATATACCCCTGTTGGTTTTTGTAATTCAACTTTAAACATGATTAAATGTTGTTCAAAATGGATGAAACTTTACATGGACGATGCTAAAGTGTTATATTTTGGTCCAATATCAAATTTGAAGTTTTTTAAGCTCATATGTGACATGTGGGACCCAATGAATAGAGCTGATCATAATGTGTCCGGCCCGGCGTCCCGGCCCGAACCGGCCCGTAAAAAAGTCCAACGGGCTCGAGCCCGATTGGACTTCCGGGCGGGCTTGGACATTAAATCAGACCCGAATCAAAAATCGGGCCGGCCGCAGCACATTTTTGAGCCCGTGGACAAGCTCGACCCGGCCCGATTTTATATTATTATTATTTTTTTAAAAAATATAATATATACATATTGAATTTTTATATAATATATACTAAAAAATATATAAATTTAAATAAATTATATATATAATAAATTAATCTATGTTAAAATATATATTTTTTAATTTTTTTTAAATTAATTTTTACTAATTAATATAAAAAAATTAAAAAATCCGGGCCGGGTGGGCCGGACAACGGCAAAGCTGGAAAAAACCGGGCCTAGCCCGGCCCGCCCCGAACATGTAAAAACCGGGCTTGGTTTTCTTAAATAGGCCCGACGGGCCTAAAATTTTCCTCTAACCCGGCCCGAACCCGGCCGGCCCGCCCGGATGATCACCTCTACCATGCCATAATTTTCATTTGGTCCCACAGGTCATATATGAGCTTAAAATACTTCAAATTTGATATTGAACCAAAATATAACACTTTAGCATCGTACATGTAAAGTTTATCAATTTTGGACAATATTTAAGCATGTTTAAAGTTGAATTACGAAAACCAACAGGGGTATATTATGAATTACGAAAGAAAAAAAGGGGTATATTATGAATTTTTCCTAAAAATGATTATTATCTAGATGGAAAAGTAAAAAGCAGGGGTATATGCGTTTTTTCTACTTTTCTTAATAAGTGTGTATGTTATTAAAATGACAGATATTGTTGAACGGAGGGAGTAAATACAAGCAGATGATGGGTCGGGTGAATGGATCGGGTGACTGGGCGGAAAGTGTTTACCTAACCTGTCACCCGCACTAGTTTCACCTGTCACCCAATTTTCCTTGTTTTTTGCTGGGCTTTCACCCGTTTTAGCGGGTCGGATGAAACTAGACCTGGTAATTTGGGTCACTCGGTTCGGGTCAATTTGTAGATATTTATTATTCGATTCGGTTCGGATCGGGTTAAGTTCATCTGGTTTAAATTAGATTCGGGTGACTTCGGTTTGGTTGAGTTCAGGTTTAGGTTGCTTCAGTTTGGGTTAGCCTATGCGTTATTCGGTTTTTTCGGGTTATACGTCAATATCGGGTGACTTATCAGGGTTAGATTTGATTGACAAAATTTTAAAGTACAAACTTTAAGCAACCTTTGTAACTTGTATTGATTTTCATATGCGGCTCCAAATTATTTTAATATAGTGTAACTCTTGATCAAGACTGCTATTGTGTATTGGTTGGACAAAATCAAACTAGATGACAATTTTTGTATATGAATTTTAACTATACATTTATTAATTGTATTGACCAAGTATAAATTAGAATTTTGTGAATTAGTGGTCAATATTCGGCATTTGATGCCAGTCTACCCTGCCCACGCCTGACGCCATGTCTTCCATTGTCCCGCGCCCGTCACACCCCCGTGCTTATCACCTAGCGCAAGCGTCACGCGCCTTTACCCATCCATCACTGCCTCACGCAAGTGTCATGCGCCTCGCCCATCCATCAATATTCAAACCATTCCCAAGTTCTGAACATAAAGAAACCTAACTTTATAAAAACATAGAGTAATATAAAATAGTAATGATACACATTACATTGTTTTATAAAACATTTTAGCTTTTGTTGTCAAGGTAGATGAAATAACCTGGTGAAGATTATTCATCCTCCAAAATACTAGTATTTCCCACGCTTCACAATAATTTACCATTGAGAAGATTTATTTTCTCATATTATTGTGTAATATTCTTTAGGCATATACACATCAATCTTAGTTAGTATATGTCTCAACTGAAAAGTTTAGGTTTCATAATTAAATTTTATCTACATTTAAACAATTCTCAAGTCTCATGTCCTAAACATAAGAAAACCTAACTTTATTAAAACCAAAATTAGTAGAGTACTATAAAATAGTAATGATACACATTAAATTGTATTATAAAACATTTTGAAGCAAAACATCTATGTTTGTAGCAAACATCAAGTCTCATGTCCTAAACATAAGAAAACCTAACTTTATTAAAACCAAAATTAGTAGAGTACTATAAAATATTAATGATACACATTAAATTGTATTATAAAATATTTTGAAGCAAAACATCTATGTGTGAGAAGGGTAACAACACAGTTTATGTGTTTAATACAACAAGGCTTGAGATGCTTGAAGATTGAGGATGTCCAATATTATATATATCATTTGTGAGCAATGAACACTTATTAGATGTCTAAATACCCATTATGTATTTTTGGTTTCTAGAATTATTTTTACGAAAAAACTATAATAGACTAGATTTAACAAAGCATTCGGGTGGATTTGGTTCGGGTTGATTCGGTTCGAGTGGATTCGGTTTGGGTGAATTCGGTTCGGGTGGATTCGGGTTATACCAAATTTTGGTTTGATTCGGTTTGGTTTGGCTTGTTCAGATTTTTTGGGTTACATTTCGGGTCACACTATTCGGTTTAAAATCGGGTCCGGATTGGGTTGGATTGGTTTGATTTTTCTGGTTCGGGTGACCTTTGCCAGGTCTAGGTGAAATGGACACCCGTTAAGGATTGCCATCCCTACTCGTATGTTATGTGATCAATAACCATTAATCGGTAAGTGGTGAATGTTGACCGGTAATTGATGACAAATGATCAACGGTTGTTGAGTGGTCTTTATTACCCATTTTCCCTCCATAAACAAATAATCATAAAAATGAGAGAGAAAATTATTTTCCTTTTTTCTTCATTTTTTTGATTCCATTCCGATTCTGTCCAGAATAAACACCCTCTTAAATACAATGGACATCTTTAATTCGATACTAGTTAGAGGTGTTGAAGTTAGGCTCTAGCTTCTGTTTGATAAATACCAAACATCCATTTGTAAATATGACTTCGATTTCAACGTTTAATTTATTTTAATGAAAATATTCCTACCAATAATTAATTATACTCGTGCTATAAGGTTGGTAACCAAATAAAGGTTAAAGGTCATGTGAGTTGTGACCAGAGATAAATCTTGATATTACCGTATCATTTTAACTTAAGCTTGATGCCTTATTGAACACCCATTAACAAGTGATCTAAACAAGGTGCTATATTTTCTAGACGAATGGTATCCTACTTCTCTTCGACTCTGATGAACATAAATGGAACCACATATCATTGAGTTTTTGCATAAGTCATGATAAATCACTATGTTTGGAAATTATACAGGATAATATTGAGTTTTAACAAATCTTATTAGATAACACTCTTGAGTCATATTCTGTTAACTACTCCGTTAATATCCCTGAAAAAAAGTCTAAAATACCAATGTTATTGGTTAACATCATGAAAGAGATCTTTCATATCGATAAATTTCACAAGTCTCTATCGAGTGGTTAACTAATAATAAGGGTATTTTAGACTTTTACCAGTGATATTAATGGAACAATTAATGGAATATCACCCGGCGTGGTATATGGTGAAATTAGTTAAACCTATGTTATCTTATGTAAATTTAAAAACACAGTGATATATTATGATTAAGTAAGAAATTAGTTCTATTTGGTGAAATGTCTCTTCGTTGATATCAGTTAACCATTAACAAAATATAGATACATCGTTCCCATTACAAAAATTTCACCTACCCATTCCCATTTCGATTGAAGTGCACCATATATCTAATCCAACTAGTTTTGCTAGAAAAATATCTCATAAACAAGGTGCTATCTTTACTAGCTAGAAGGTCATAACACATTAGCTGCACATTGTTACAAAGATGCTGAGCAAACTAGACTAATGAGTCTTGAAGAAAAACTCGCAAAACAAAATAAATCTGCAAAAGATTAGATACTGCATATATCAAGATTTGCCATCCCATCCACTAAAACAAAACCATAGCTGAACCAACCATTCAATGAGAAGTTCATGCCAACTTCTGCCTGTTAAACAAAAAACATTATAAATATTAAAGCAGCAGTAGAGACATGTTAATAAAAAAAGCATTATAAATATTATAACACACAAGGTACATTCATCTTCTCCAATAATGAATTAATTCTTTATTCCATGTGAAACACACTTGTATGCATTTGTGTCATTTATTCACAAATCTCTTACCAAGGATTCATCTTAATGTTATACAAGGTAATTTATACATTATCATATTCCTTATATTATAAGGTTTCTAACCATATATTATACTCCCCAATCCCATCTTAATCTCATCATTTTATGTGATTGTTTACAAGATATATTTATTCCATAATATTCCTTTATAATGTACTCTCTTATACTTTAATATTATGTCACACTATATGATTTTAAACTTTATAATATATCATTCATTGTTTCTGAAAATTCCAAACCACCCATAATACTTTCGGTATTAAAACTCCTTTTCCTTTCATTCTTGATTATTTTCACAAATCACCAAAATATTATATTTGTTACATTTCCAACCTTAATTTAGAGGGTCACTACGCACAGTTAGAATTTCAATTCGTTCAGTCGGAAAATGACCATATTGCCCCTGTTTCAATATTTTCTAAAAATTACTATATTTACCCATAATTTATGACATATTACGAGGCACATCCAAATTTCATTGCGCGCAGTCAGAATTCCAATACACTCAGTCAAAAAATAACCAATTTAGGTGCTAACGTAGGCAAAATTTATTAAAAAACTGTCCGATAAAAGCAAAAAAAGGATTCAAAGTACTTAAGAAGAAATAAAAAATATATAAAAAAAATTATTAGCAAAGTAGACCATGAAAAAGTAGACAAAAAGACGAACGTGTTGGCATAAACGGATTGAGAAACAAAGCTATAACGAAGAAGATATGACGATTTTAAGACCAGAACCTGGAGCTGGCGCCAACATAGAAGAGCTGGGCGCGTGCCATTGACCAGGAAGGTCAAACTTTAAAAACTCATAAGAAATATGAGATTCTTAAAAAGAATTAAACATTATTGTAACTCTTGACTTTATATTTGTCATTCTCTTATTTAATATTTGAGTTGTTTTATTAGTACTTGTTAATTTAATATGTCATGATTTATAATTATTTAAAAAGATTTATTATAAAAAAACACTAGCTCGCCCGATAGACGGGGCGAGGTTGAGCAACTCGTGTCCGCCACCAGGGAGAGCTGCACTAGTTTGTGTCTATTTCCGGGCAAGATTGAGCAACTCGTGTCCGCTACCTGATAAGCCGTAGACTTATCATATTTTATAAGCTAGATTTGTAGTAATATTAGTTAAATTAAGGTTATAATAAGTAGTATTTACGTTATTTTATACGTAAAATGATTTTAAGTGTTCAGTCTTATGTTTTGTGTGTTTTATATGCAAGGAGAGGAAGTTTACATCCAAAACCAGTCCTTGCCGGATGTAGAGCCGGGTTCCTTCTACACGACATATGTACGCATCAGGGAAAGGATCTGGCCGGGCATTATGCCGGGTCTTATATAGCCGGCATAAGCAAAGGATGCGTCTGTTCGCCAAGAGACAACAGTTATTTACCGTTAACCAAATACTCGATGCCGGATGTTATGCCGGATATCATCTGTCCGGCATAAGTGACTTTTCACGCCAAGACGGTTTCGACCGTTACTGAAAAGCACGTGTTTTATTCACATGCCGGATGACTTCTACCCGGCATGGGACCCGACACCTGAAGAAAAGTGTTGTCTATAAAAGGCCGAGAGTCTGTGGATTTTGGACACCATTCATTCCACCCTATTCACATACACACTCCACATAATTGACGCCAGTTCGAGACCAAGGCATTGCTGCACAACCATTCAAGATAAGAAGAAGAAGATTTAGAAGAAGATTTAGAGGGTGAAGGCTATGTCAAAACTCTCCCTTCTCTTGTATTTCCTTCTTCACTCATGATGATGATGAGAGTAGTAATCCCTTATGTTCTTGGTTGGGATGAAACTCTCTTTGTAAAACAATGTGTTCTTCTTAATATAATTTCAAGTTTATTAAGAGTAAGGTTCTTATTGTAAGAGAATTGGTTGATCTCTTATTCTCTTCATGCTAATTTTACTTGAGGAGGATGTATCCACAAGTAGAATAGGTTAGACTCTCTTAATGATCTTCATACTCTTCTTATGAATTAAGAGTTAGTAGTAAGAGTGAGAATTAACCCATCTTTCCCATTACTTTGTTCATTTGGTGGCATGATATATGCTCGAATTGTTAATAGGTAGTGAGTCTTCTGTTTTCTACTCGGGAACTGGAAAAATAATAAGCATATTGACTATGCCGGATGCACTGCCGGGTGGCCAACGTCCGGCATATTCACTACTAGGGTGAGCCGCACCAACTCGTGAAATACACAAATGAATCACAGTCATCCTAGTTTTCCTCTTAATTTAGTAATACGGTATATGTTGATTACATGAAACCGAAGAACGCTATATGAAACTAAAGAACGCTATTTGTTGAGCCATTCTACTAAGCGAAAAAACCCAATGTTTATGTCATGAGAATTGAATATCCACATGTAGAAATTCCTAACAAATGTCCTATAATTCAAACCCCATGCATCAGAGAATCGAAAGATAGGGTTCATTCCGAGCAGCAGTCATTTAAACGCTTTGTTGATCCTAAGTTACATTGTCTGTGAGGAAGTGATCATGATTATTACTTCGTTACGTAAAAATATATTTTGATTTGCATAGGAGGTTTCTTAGATCCCAAAATCACTAAACTATATGACAAAATATTGGAAATACAAAATGCCAAAACTCGTGTCAGACTAAGACACTAATTGAGCTCACTCGTATCAAATTTAAATCACTAATTGAGCCAGGTCTGATTTAATTTGACATGAGTGAGCTCAATTAGTGTCTTAATTTGACACGAGTGAGCTCAATTACTGTCTTAATTTGACATAAGTGAGCTCAGTTAGTGTCTTAATTTGACATGAGTGAGGTCAATTAGTGTCTTAATTTGACACAAGTGAGCTCAATTAGTGCCTTAATTTGACACGAGTGAGCTCAATTAGTGTCCTAATTTGACATGAGTGAGCTCAATGGTGTCTTCATGTGTGTGTGGTGTGTGTGTGTAAATGTGTGCGTAAATTGCTTATTTTTAAAAGGGATGACATGCATATACATTATTACACAGCTACTGCATTCTGGTATGCCAACCCATAAGATTCCTTATAGGACTACAGAAGGTACGCAATAACATTTCAATTTTATGGGGAATACAAGTATGTACCTTCTTACATGGTTATTTAGCTTCAGCATTACATGTAAGGACACAGTCACTATTAGACATGATCACACAAAATCACCATGTAAGAACTATATAAGGTACGAAATGGCATTTCACAATTTTATGGGGAATACATGTAAGGACACAATCACTATTAGCTTCAACATCAACTTAAGGACAGAGTCACTATCAGACACAAGCACAATGTTTTAAGCAAAAATATGGAGATTGTGCTTTCTCTATAAAAGGGTAGAGTTGCTACTGATTCTTTACAATTCATATTTCACACCACCAACTCCTTCAAATTCACAACCCATTCATATTATCATGAGCCACTCATCAAATTCCCAAAACACTTCTAATATCATATGGGAGCATGAATCCCTTTCCGATACAGAAGAGAGTGATGTTTCATGGTGGAGAATGAATCACTCCACAAAACCAGTCCAATCTAAAAAACACTTCTACTATCATATGGGAGCATGAATCCCTTTCCGATATGATAAGCCGCAGACTATCATATTTTATGTACTAGTGTAGAGTATTATAGGAACCTAAATAAGGTTAAATAGATATTATTTATGTTATATTATGCATTAAAGTATGTTATTTGAACAAACTTATGTTTTGTGTGCTTTTTATGCAAGGAACGAATTCTTAGGCAAAAATACAAGTGATGCCGGACATGAAGCCGGATGTCTCCTGCACGACATGGGCATGGAGCAGAAAAGGAGCCCTGCAGGGTATGGTGCCGGGTACATCCCATCCAGCATATGTGAAAAGTCACCACGGTTGACCAATCGATAACAGTTATTTACAATTGACAGTCCAACTGCTGCCGGGTACGGTGCCGGACGTATCCTATCCGGCACAAGCAACGATTCACTTGACAGTTTTGTCCGTTAATAGTTATGCACATTTAACACGTGGTGTCGGATGACTTTCACCCGGCATTCCACCCGGCACATGGAGATTTTGTTGCCTATAAATAGACCGAAGGGCTGCATCAAATGTTACATTCCAACACCCTTATACACTCCATTCACATCTCTATTTCCGCATCCACTCCATTGTTGGTGTCCAAGGAAAATCTGCAGATCCATCCACGCGAAGAGAAGAAGAAGATCTTGTCGGGTTAAGGCTATGACCATTTCCTTCTCCTCTTGTATTATCTTCTTGTAGTTGTGTGGATGGTGAAGTAGAATTCCTTGTTAGTCTTTGGTTAGGGATGATCTTCCTTGTAATTACTCTTATGGTTATTAATAAAAGTGCAAGTTTCATCAACTAAGGTTTTGGTCTTCATCCAAGCAGAATGAGATCGCTACTTATTCTTCTTTCTTCTAAATTCTACTGATGTTCACAAGACAAAGTAGAATAGGTTGAGGGGCCTTAGTGGTCGTCGATGTTGTTGTTCTGAAAAGTGGGCAACATGACTGAAGATTGGAATTAATCTGTTATTCTCCATTATCTAGTTCATTTTCGAGGCATGAGATATGCACGGAGCAAATTTGGGTAATGAGTCCTGTTGTTAGACTAGAAACAGGAAGTACCATTCACAACTTGAAAGGTGCCGGGTGTACTGTTGGGTGGTTTATGTCTGGCACATTCAAAGAATTTGAAGGTGCCGTGCATCTCTGGTCCGGCATGACATCCGACAAGTCATTTTGCCAGATAAATTTCAAAACTTTATGGTATGGCTTATAACTATACTTGTCCTTACATTGAATATCATCCAGAGTCAAAGTTAGTTTATTTAGTTAGTTGTTTTAGTTTAATTGATATTTACATTCCCCTCTGTTTTAGAATAGGCTTTTTACCAGGATTAAGAATGATATTCTATTAAGTCTCTTGGGTTCAATACTCTCGGTCATAATCTACTCACACTGTACTCTGACCGAGATTTTTGCTACCCGTATAGAGTTGTAGGGTTTATTTTATTCTTTTCATTCTTTGTACATAGGTTTACCCCTACAATTATTTAGTTAGCAAAATGGCGCCGTTGCCGGGGACTTGGAATTAGTCCAAGTCCTAAATTCGGTAAAACGCCCTATTTTTTATTCTTTAATTCTTTTTTTCGTTGTTTGAATTTCTTTTCACTAGATTGATTGTATCGTGCACTATGTTGGGTCTTCTACGTCCAGCATCTTGGAGGAAGTCCGAAGCCAGACGGGATTCACCCGGCGCACAATCCGACACATTCAACCTTAAACTTTCGTTTTACATTTTTCTTCAAAGTATTAGAGTTGTTTATAAATATTCCTTCCTATTGCACTTTTATTTTATCTTTCCCTTCTCTTTTCCGTTTTATTTACTTTTCTTTTTTCAAGTTTTAACAAGCCGGGCACAATGCCGGGTAAAATCAACCCGGCAGTACTGGAGGAAGTCTAATGCCGGGCGCCGCACACCCGGCAATGCATCTGGCATGCCCAATTTTATTTCTTCTCTTTATTTCATAAATTTAATTATATAATTGTTTTAATATTTATTAATACGAATATTATAACGTTGTGTTTTGCTCCTCTGAATCTATAAAAGGTGAATGCTTCTTCGGTCAACAAGTCTCCCTGAAGATCTAGCCAACCTTGACCAAGAAATCGAGAGAACCCTTCTTCGCTCCCTTCGTCAACGAAGAAACCTACAAAGGGCATTTCCTACACAAATGGCAGCACCAACCGTCTGCGACATAAACAGGCCTTCCAACCAAGGCCAAAAACCAGCAATCGACCTCCCTCTCTTTGCATAAATTGAATATGATGAATGGCAAAGACTTAAGCCATATCATCAAATCCGATGTGTCAAGGAGTTGGGTATGTTTGATGGGTCGAACCCGGACGATGCCTTGCTTCACATCACCAAATTCTTACAACACACAAATAGCCTAACCTCCACAAATAACGTCCTCCAATACGCCAGACTTTCCCTCTTTCCCCATAGTCTCACGGGAAACGCCAGTAAGTGGTACCATAGTCTGACCCCCAGTACTATTTCCACATGGGAGGACATGACAACCAAGTTCTATGACATGTTCCTGCCTCCAAGTCGCACCCTAGAGATGATCGCCGAGATATACAACTTCAGACAGCCTGGCTCGGAGAACATCTGTGAAACTTGGGATAGATTCAAGGGGTTGCTGCGTACGTGTCCAGACCATGGCCTCACCAAGGAACAACTATCTCAGTTGTTCTACAAAGGATTGGTCAACCAATCCAAGACGATGATCCTATCCTCCCTTGGTGTAGACATACTGAAGAAGCCTGGAGATCATTTCCTTAGCGGGCTTGAATCTCTTTGCGAAGAGATTAGAGATTGGACCATAGGTGGATCCAGGGGCGGTACCACTGGTCTATATCAAGTGGGCGAGGGAGACGCCAAATTTGAAAAATTGATGCAAAGCCATTAGCAGTTGTTGGAGAGCAATGCTCAAACATCTACGAAGGTTAGTGCTCTACAGAAGGTGGTGGAGCAAATAACAATGAATAAACTTCCTCAGCAAGCAAATGTGGTTAGTGCACGACCACACGCTCAGGGCCCTGACATGCCAAACTTTCAGAATGCTGAGGAAGTCAATTATGTGAGCAACCAAGGGTATAGGCAGCCATGGCAGCAGGGAAATCAACCCCCTCAGAACTTCCAAAATCAAGCCGGCTACCAGGGAGGTCAGAGACAATACATGCAGACTCCTTATGAAGGAGTCCCTTCAAACCGACCATCCCACCCTGCATCGTCATCAGAGGCTGAAATGGTTGAGTTGCGCGACATGATGTCGGCCTTGATGAACAAGACTCAAGACGCTCACAACGAGATCTTGACTATTTGCAAGGAGCATAAAGCGTTGCAGTTGCAGCAACTTCTGGCACAACCTAGATAGCCAGGTCATCTCCCATCTCAAACACAAACCAATCCAAGGGAGCATGCGAATTCGGTTACCATCCTGTCAAAGATCTCTGATAATGCCAAGTAGCCAAAAAGGCTAAGTGTAGGGCGGTTCCTCCTCACACATTCATATTCTTCACACAGGGGAGCCCCTCTTTTTCTTTAAACTTTTTCCATTATTGTTTTTATGTTGTTTTATTTGTTAATTGGTTCATGGCAAGTTTCTTCTACTTTTGGATAAGTTAGTTTCATAAAAAAAAACAATATATATATATATGACAAATTTTCTTTCCATTTTGAACACTGGGGACAGTGTTCCTGCCAAGTGTAGGGCAGGGATCCCCCTTAAAAAGTATATAAAAAAAAAGTTTTTGTTTACAATAATATGCATAAGTTGTGAGTTCTATCAATGTTTTACTAAGCTTTTTGCATGTTTTTGATTGAGATGAGATTAGGAATGAATAAATGCTTGTTCTGTCAAGAGGTAAGCTTTCTAATGACTTCTAGATTCCTGTTTTTAACTTCTTGATTCTCTTTATTTAACATGAGTATATGATCTTTCTCCTAATTCTTTCCTTTATTAACTTCTGGGTATTATTTTCTTTCCTTTTTCAAACTGTGAAGAGTCTTTTGGGTGAAAATCTTAAAAAGGGTTTTTTGTGAAAAACAGAAAGAAGAAGAAAAAAGAAAAAGAAAAAGAAAGAAAAAAATATTCTTCCAAAGGGAAAGCATTATATTCCTTGAGGTTGCCTAAAGTGTCTCAGAATAAAAGCAAGAAAGGAGAGTTTTTCCTTTTAATTTCTCCTAAATTCCCTGTTTTTTAATGCAAAAAATCATGATTGGTTCAGAAACCCTTGAAAAATAGGGCTGAACCATAAAAACCATTGATGAGGGTCTTGGCCGCCTTCAGAAACTCTTGAAAAATAGAGCTGAATGATGGAAACCGGGAAAAGGAGAGATTGCAAAATCCCTTATGCAAAATAACCCAAAAATTTTTGATCGGTTTTTTTCTTTATTTTATACCCATTAGTATGTTTTGATAGATAAGGAAGATTAAGTGATACTTATGAAATAGAGTCAGATAGTTGGGAATTTTTATCTAATTGTCATTCTAGAGTTTATCTGTTTTGTGCATGAGTAATTACTCCTTTCTAATCTAGTTTTGCTCAAGGACTAGCAAAAGGTAAGTGTAGGGCCTTGATAAGCCGCAGACTTATCATATTTTATGTACTAGATTTAAGAGTATATTAATTTAAATAAGGTTAAATAGATATTATTTATGTTATATTATGCATTAAAGTATGTTATTTGTACAAACTTATGTTTTGTGAGCTTTTTATGCAAGGAACGAATTCTTAGGCAAAAATACAAGTGATGCCGGACATGAAGCCGGATGTCTCTTGCACGGCATGAGCATGGAGCAGAAAAGGTGTTATGCCCCAGATTTTTTTTTCTTATTTTACCTTGTATTACTTCTTTCTGATTCGCAAAGGGAGTTCGTATTAAACTGTAATCTTATATAAGAATGTCTATGACATTCTTCTGGATGTTATCTTGTTAACTTTGAGGAAGGAGGGTTAGAAGAGTTATTCTTTTATTTATTTATTGTGAAGGAGGGCTATGGATGTCCTTTCAGTTTTATTATCATTTAAGGAGTTAGGAAGTAATTTTTTTCTTTTTCTATTTCCTAACTTTCTTTTCTTATTTTCTAATTCACGCTCCTCCTTCCACGACAGTTTCCTCGCTTCCTCAACCCTCTCTCACTTTCATATCTTCTTCCTCTCTTTGCTTCTCTTCCTTCTCCTCAATCTCCTCCCTATAATCGATCGATGGAGATTTGCTAATGGAGTTTCGGTGTTGATAGTTGGTCAATCGCAAGGTTTGCTTTGTAAATTTCGGTTCTCTTCTTCGTTGAGTTTTCTTTTCTCCTTTCTGATTTTGCTTTTGTGTTTGGGAATGGTTCAATTCGAGGGATTGTCGTTCGAGTGGGAATTCGAGGAAGACATTTCGTAGAGTCCGTAGAGATAGCGTTGCTTCGGATGTGAGGTAGGTGGTAGATGGATTCGGTTGTGTACGTTCAACCACGGGGATTTCTGGTTTCGTTTTGTTTTCCAGATAAGTTTATGTGCTCCTCTGATTGTGATGTTTCTGGATTGATTTTGGTTGCTTTTTGATGTGTTAAAACCCCGTGGAAATGTGCTTTAGATAGGCTATTTTGCTACTATAAGTTATGTATGTTTTGTGGGGATTTGTGGCTTGGTTTTGGCTGATTTCCGCAAGTGATTTTGCAGTTTTCGCAGTGTCTGAACATTGAAGTTCGGACATCATGCGCCGGCAGATTTTCAGACTCTCGGTTTATGTCCGAACATGCAAGGTCGGGCGCATGTTCGGATAGACCTTTGTTTTTGCATAACTTCTTCGTTTGAGCT
The DNA here is from genome assembly GCA_023374045.1 of Limonium bicolor. Classification (NCBI taxonomy): domain Eukaryota; kingdom Viridiplantae; phylum Streptophyta; class Magnoliopsida; order Caryophyllales; family Plumbaginaceae; genus Limonium; species Limonium bicolor. The sequence continues at coordinate 6,441,534 of CM041777.1, forward strand.
CCGTTTTGAGTGCCGTTTGCGGCGTTGGATTCCTCTTTTCGAGTACTATCTGTTTGGACATGTTTTGGCATGAGTTTAAGTATATTTTTACTTGAAAGTCACCGATAATCTTTTGAACTCTGTTTTGCTCTATAAGTGTGCTTCGGCCTCTGATTTCAGTTTGACTTTGGCTAGTCCTGGTTTAAGACTTTTGTTTCAGCTATGATTCAGTTTTTGTTGTGTTAAGGCCTTGTGCTTTGGTGTGTGTTCTCTGCAACACCTTCTGAACTGATTTGTTAAGCTTCTGTTTTGGGACCTAGTTACTCTGCTTCTGAGCCGTGAATGGCTGGGTCGAGCTATTTCGTGGTATACCATGTAGACGTCATTCTGAGTGTGGATCATGCCCAATTTGTTCTGTGGGGTTGACGAACCCTTTGACCTTTGAGTCATTTCTGCGTTGTCGAGGGATCTGTTAGATCCATGGGTCTCCGATCCTTTCTGAGTGTTTGTGCTTGGTGCTAGAGTCCCACTTCTGATTGTTAAGTGTTCTGTTTTCCGTTTGCTCTGACTGTTTCTGATTTCTGATAGACTACTTTGTGCTTTCTGTCTTCTAAGAGCTTCTGGTTTATTAAGTGATCTGTTTCTGTTTGCTCTGATTTGAGACGGTCTGCTGTGTGCTTTCTGTCTTCTGAGAAGTCTCTGGTTTGCAAAGCTCGACTTTCTGGTTTTGTCTTCTGCTGCTCCTTCTGATTTGACAACACTTAGCTCTCTGTTTTAGACTCTGTCTATTGAAAGGTCTTCCGCTTCGATCTCTGCTTTTGAATTTGCTAGCTTCTAATTCGTTCAGCTTTTGATGTGGTTAAAATTCTTATTTTTTTGTTGAGCTTTGGTTTATCAAGCTTCTGTTTTTGTCGTCTTCCTCTGAGGCCTCTGTTTTTGATTTTGCTATGCTTTCGTATAAGTATAAATGTATGTTCAGATTATGTTTTGAGCGTGCTCAGCTGATGAAGTTTATCACCTGCTGAGCAATAGTTGTGCTCACCCCTATCTCCGTCTGATTTGCAGGTTTTAGTCCGCGCTTGGAGATTCAGTTTCTACTTTCTGTCTTGGCTTTTGAGCTCTGTATTTCAGTTTGTTTGGCATGGTGCCCAGTTGTAATTAGATTATGCTTTGTATTCAGTTTGGCTTCCGCCTGTGTAATGAAAAGACATGTTGTATTCATCTATTTGGAATATATGAGTTTCAGTTCTGTTTTGGGAGTTCGCTAGTGTAGCCTTGCGTTGTCTTAGGTAATAAGCGCGCGGCGTGTAACGGTCTCAACCAGGGTGGTTTGGGGTCGTTACATTTAGTGGTATCAGAGCTCGATTTGGTTTTCGTTGGGATTTGGGGGTGTTTGCCTGTCTACGCTTCCGTGTTTGCCTGTTATCTGCTATGTGCTAAACGACTGCGTGATTGTGATTGCTATCTGGTGTTTGTAATGTGTGCCTACTCTGTGGTTGTCCGCTATCAGAGTAGCGCAACAGAAGCATAGTGTCTGTTTGCATATGCTTGTGTGTTCTGAAAGTGAGTCTGAGGGAGTCGGGTCCTTTGGGAAAGGATGCCCGAATGTGAGTTCTTATTTGACAGAGTTGTGTGCTTCAGTTGTGAGCTTGTGTTACGTGCTTGTGTGGTATGTTCTGTGTTGTGTTTTGGTGGGAGTTCGCGAGTATGTTGGTCCTTTAGGTAAGGACACCTCTGAGAGTTCTTGTGCCTTTAGGCTGAGTGTTAGTAATCTTCTGTTTCACCTCTTCTGTCAGTGAGTCAGCTAACAAGTTCTGAGTGCTAGATTTGTGAGGTGCAAGCTTCTGAGATATGTGAGTGTTGTTCCTACTCCTTCAAGATTAGCCTTTGTAATCTTTTGCTTTGCTCATTCTGTTAGTGAATCAGCTAGTGAGGTCCGTGTATTAGCTCGTGTAAGTAGGGCTTATGAGATATGTTAGCGTTCTTTCTATGTCTTTGTGCTGAGCCTTTAGTGATCATCTGTTGCGTCTTTCTGTCAGCGCGTCAGTTAGTGTATTCTGAGTGTTAGCTCTTTGAGGTTCAGGCTTCTGAGATGTGCAAGTGTTTCCTTCTGTGCTTTTAGGCTGAATCTCCAAAAATAATCTGCTATGTGCTAATGTTAGTCAATGACCAGTGAGTGTGAGTGTTGTTCCTAATTCTTCAAGAGTAACCTTCTGCCGTCTCCTGCTTTGTTCGTTCTGTTAGTAAGTCAACCAGCGATATTTGTGTGTTAGCTCGTGTGAGGTTAGAGCTTTGGGGATGTGTGAGCATTCTTCCTATGCCTTCATGCATAGCCTTCAATAATCATCTTCTGCTTGTTCTTCTATCAGTCAATCAGCAGTGAGTTCTGAGTGTTAGCCTTGTGAGTGTTTGTAGTATTCTGGCACTGGAAGTGCATTCGTTCATATTCTGAGTTTCATCGAATTTCGAGGACGAAATTCATTTTAAGAGGGGTATGTTGTTATGCCCCAGATTTTTTTTTCTTATTTTACCTTATATTACTTCTTTCTGATTCACAAAGGGAGTTCGTATTAAACTGTAATCTTATATAAGAATGTCTATGACATTCTTCTGGATGTTATCTTGTTAACTTTGAGGAAGAAGGGTTAGAAGAGTTATTCTTTTATTTATTTATTGTGAAGGAGGGCTATGGATGTCCTTTCAGTTTTATTATCATTTAAGGAGTTAGGAAGTAATTTTTTTTCTTTTTCTATTTCCTAACTTTCTTTTCTTATTTTCTAATTCACGTTCTTCTCCTTCCACGACAGTTTCCTCGCTTCCTCAACCCTCTCTCACTTTCATATCTTCTTCCTCTCTTTGCTTCTCTTCCTTCTCCTCAATCTCCTCCCTATAATCGATCGATGGAGATTTGCTAATGGAGTTTCGGTGTTGATAGTTGGTCGATCGTAAGGTTTGATTTGTAAATTTCGGTTCTCTTCTCCGTTGAGTTTTCTTTTCTCCTTTCTGATTTTGCTTTTGTATTTGGGAATGGTTCAATTCGAGGGATTGTCGTTCGAGTGGGAATTCGAGGAAGGCATTTCGTAGAGTCCGCAGCGATAGCGTTGCTTCGGATGTGAGGTAGGTGGTAGATGGATTCGGTTGTGTACGTTCAACCACGGGGATTTCTGGTTTCGTTTTGTTTTCCGGATAAGTTTATGTGCTCCTCTGATTGTGATGTTTCTGGATTGATTTTGGTTGCTTTTTGATGTGTTAAAACCCCGTGGAAATGTGTTTTCGATAGGCTATTTTGCTATATAAGTGATGTATGTTTTGTGGGGGATTTGTGGCTTGGTTTTGGCTGATTTCCGCAAGTGATTTTGCAGTTTTCGCAGTGTCCGAACATGTGTCCGAACATTGAAGTTCGGACATCATGCGCCGGCAGATTTTCAGACTCTCGGTTTATGTCCGAACATGCAAGGTCGGACGCATGTTCGGATAGACCTTTGTTTTTGCATAACTTCTTCGTTTGAGCTCCGTTTTGAGTGCCGTTTGCGGCGTTGGATTCCTCTTTTCGAGTACTATCTGTTTGGACATGTTTTGGCATGAGTTTAAGTATATTTTTACTTGAAAGTCACCGATAATCGTTTGAACTCTGTTTTGCTCTATAAGGTGCTTCGGCCTCTGATTTCAGTTTGACTTTGGCTAGTCCTGGTTTAAGACTTTTGTTTCAGCTATGATTCAGTTTTTGTTGTGTTAAGGCCTTGTGCTTTGGTGTGTGTTCTCTGCAACACCTTCTAAATTGATTTGTTAAGCTTCTATTTTGGGACCAAGTTACTCTGCTTCTGAGCTGTGAATGGCTGGGTCGAGCTATTCCGTGGTATACCATGTAGACGTCATTCTGAGTGTGGGTCATGCCAATCTGTTCTGTGGGGTTGACGAACCCTTTGGCCTTTGGGTCATTTCTGCGTTGTCGAGGGATCTGTTAGATCCATGGGTCTTGATCCTTTCTGAGTGTTTGTGCTTGGTGCTAGAGTCCCACTTCTGATTGTTAAGTGTTCTGTTTTCCGTTTTCTCTGACTGTTTCTGATTTCTGATAGACTACTTTGTGCTTTCTGCCTTCTAAGAGCTTCTGGTTTATTAAGTGATCTGTTTCTGTTTGCTCTGTCTGTATTTGATTTGAGACAATCTGCTGTGTGCTTTCCGTCTTCTGAGAAGTCTCTGGTTTGCAAAGCTTCGACTTTCTGGTTTGTCTCTACTGCTCCTTCTGATTTGACAACACTTAGCTCTCTGTTTTAGACCTCTGTCTATTGAAAGGTCTTCCGCTTCGATCTCTGCTTTTGAATTTGCTAAGCTTCTGATTTCATTCAGCTTTTGATGTGGTTAAACTTCTTATTTTTTTGTTGAGCTTCTGGTTTATCAAGCTTCTGTTTTTGCCGTCTTCCTCTGAGGCCTCTGTTTCTGATTTTGCTATGCTTTCGTATAAGTATAAATATATGTTCAGATTATGTTTTGAGCGTGCTCAGCTGATGAAGTTTATCACCTGCTGAGCAATGTGCTCACCCCTATCTCCGTCTGATTTGTAGGTTTTAGTCTGCGCTTGGAGATTCAGTTTCTACTTTCTGTCTTGGCTTTTGAGCTCTGTATTTCAGTTTGTTTGGCCATGGTGCCCAGTTGTAATTAGATTATGCTTTGTATTTCAGTTTGGCTTCCGCCTGTGTAATGAAAAGACATGTTGTATTCGTCTATTTGGTAATATATGAGTTTCAGTTCTGTTTTGGGAGTTCGCTAGTGTAGCCTTGCGTTGTCTTAGGTAATAAGCGCGCGGCGTGTAACGGTCTCTCAACCAGGGTGGTTTTGGGGTCGTTACAAAAGGAGCCCTGCTAGGTATGGTGCCGGGTACGTCCCATCCGGCATATGTGAAAAGTCGCCACAGTTGACCAATCGATGGCAGTTATTTACAGTTGACAGTCCAACTGTTGCCGGGTACGGTGCTGGACGTATCCTGTCCGACACAAGCAACTATTCACCTAACATTTTTGACCGTTAACGGTTATGCACTTTTAACATGTGGTGCCGGATGACTTTCACCCGACATTCCACCCAACACATGGAGATTCTGTTGCCTATAAATAGGCCGAAGGACTGCATCAAATGTTACATTCCAAAACCCTTATACACTCCATTCATATCTCTATTTCCGCATCCACTCCATTGTTGGTGTCCAAGGAAATTCTACAGATCCATCCACGAGAAGAGAAGAAGAAGATCTTGTCGAGTTAAGGCTATGACCTTCTCCTTCTCCTCTTGTATTATCTTCTTGTAGTTGTGTGGATGGTGAAGTAGAATTCCTTGTTAGTCTTTGGTTAGGGATGATCTTCCTTGTAATTACTCTTATGGTTATTAATAAAAGTGCAAGTTTCATCAATTAAGGTTTTGGTCTTCATCCAAGCAGAATGAGATCGCTACTTATTCTTCTTTCTTCTAAATTCTACTGATGTTCACAAGACAAAGTAGAATAGGTTGAGGGGCCTTAGTGGTCGTCGACGTTGTTGTTCTGAAAAGTGGGCAACATGACTGAAGATTGGAATTAATCTGTTATTCTCCATTATCTAGTTCATTTTCGAGGCATAAGATATGCACGGAGCAAATTTGGGTAATGAGTCCTGTTGTCAGACCAGAAACAGAAAGTACATTCACAACTTGAAAGGTGCCGGGTGTACTGCCGGGTGGTTTATGTCCGGCATATTCAAAGAATTTGAAGGTGCTGTGCATCTCTGGTCTGGCATGACATCCGACAAGTCATTTTGCCAGATAAATTTTGAAACTTTATGGTTTGGCTTATAACTATACTTGTCCTTACATTGAATATCATCCCGAGTCAAAGTTAGTTTATTAAGTTAGTAGTTTTAGTTTAATGTTATTTCCATTCCCCCCTATTTCAGAGTAGGCTTTTTACCAGGATTAGGAACTGATTTTTTATTAAGTCTCTTGGGTTCGATACTCTCGGTCGTAATCTACTCACACTGTACTCCGACCGGGATTTTTGCAACCCGTATAGAGTTGTAGGGTTTATTTTATTCTTTTCATTCTTTATTATTTCATTCTTTATTGTTTCATTCTTTTGTACATAGTTTTACCCCTACACTTATTTAGTTAGCAGATACAGAAGAGAGTGATGTTTCAATGGTGGAGAATGAATCACTCCACAACCAAGAACTCTACAACCAAGAAGAATCTATTGGAGGTAATGACTGGGTGGGGGGTTTATGAGAGTTCAATAATGTGGGAAGTTGAATCACTCCCAGATTCATATGAAGACAACAATGATTTTTCAATGGAGTCAGTTGCAAGCAATGAAGTGTATAACAGTTCCATTTTGTGGGAACTCGAATCACTCTCTAATTCATATGAAGGTGAGAGTGATGAGTCAGTTGGTAGTAATGATGATTGATAATATCAATTATGTTTTTTCCCTAAAAGATGTCTTTACATCAAATGTCATCTTGTAGTATGTTATGTAACTTAGTTGTGATTCAAGATGTTCAATGAAAGTTGTTTCAAATGTCCATTTGCATTATTCAATGAAAAAATATCACCATAATACAATCCAACAGAAAGTTTTGATAGATAAAAAAACTTTGTACTACATTTTAGTAAAAATGAAGTGACTGTAAAAACTGTTACATATATAAATTTTTATTTTCTTGAACAAAAACGGGCGCCCCAACACGTTGCAATGTATTCTGGATAGTTTGGCAAAAAAAAAATTGTACTGCACTTAGTAAAATCACTATTCATCAAGTATAAACTTCTTGGGAAAATTCACGACATACCCCTGTTTCTTTTGTAATTCACAATATACCCCTGTGATTTAGTAATTTAACTTTAAACATGCTTAAATGTTGTCCAAAATTGATGAAACTTTACATGGACGATGCTAAAGTGTTATATTTTGGTCCAATATCAAATTTGAAGTTTTTTAAGCTCACATGTGACCTGTGGGACCCAATGTACAGTCACATATTCATTGGGTCCCACAGGTCACATGTGAGCTTAAAAAGCTTCAAATTTGATATTGGACCAAAATATAACACTGTAACATCGTCCATGTAAAATTTCATCAATTTTGGAAAACATTTAAGCATGTTTAAAGTTAAATTACTAAAATCACAGGGGTATATTGTGAATTACGAAAGAAAACAGGGGTATATCGTGAATTTTCCCAAACTTATTTAATTAAATCACAAGTGGATGTCAATTAATGAAAAACAATCTGCACCCACACTTTGTTACATGTTTACAACGTTAAAATGATTTAATAAAATGTTGTATTACGGTGATTAGTAATTTTGTACTGCGAATAGCGGCCCAACTTTTTTTTATTAAAGTGAACTGTTTATGATAATGAAATAAGTAAGGGAAAATTACATCCCCCACCCATCAGGTTTGGCATATTTACAAAAACCACCCATGTAGTTTGCGAAATTAAATTCCCCACCCACATACTTTCTACCATTTTATATCCGTCATCTTTCCTATGAGTTCCGTTTGTTATTGCCACATGTCACATTTTAAATGGGTTTGAAGTTAGCTGACATGTCAATTATGATGTGGCATTCACATCACTTCCTCAAACTGAATTACTTAGCTAAACATTTGCATTCATCGGGTGGTTGCACTGCTAGGGTTCCTCTTTCTTCCTGGATGGCTCCTTTTCAAGGAATCCGACTCCACTGCTAGGGTTCCTCCTTCTTCCCCCTTCTTCCTCTTCGAGGAATTTGATTCCACTGCCTTGATTCGATTTGTCCCTATTTTTGTCGATCCCGTTAGTGGGTCTCTGGTACGCTTCTTTGGTCGACCCAGATGACACTATTTATTTGTCTACTTCTCTGCTCTCACTGTCAAACTCCATCGTTTGAGCCATCTGTGAATGCTTGACTATGTTATTTTTTGTTTGTCTGTTGTTATATTGTCGTCTGGAATCGATTAGCCATGCTCGTGGTATCTGGTGGTTTATTTTGTTCGATGTCGCTCGAACCCTTCGAATCGCAATTGTTGTCTGCGTCTGGTTTGATTGGGTGGTTCGACTGAACTCGAATCCAACCATTGTGAGTGTATCTGTTAGTCATCTGATGTTCTTTGAATCCACTGGGCGATTCAATGACAGGGTATCTGGTGGTTTATTGTGTTGAAGTTGTTCCAGATTGTGTGCCCCCTTTTTTTTGGGTTTTGGCATGATCTTTGAATTGAGTTTAAGCTGTACCAGATTGTGTGAACTGAAGGGATGTTGAAGCGACAATGTTTGCAATTTTGTGGGCCATTTTTTTGTTCAAGCATATTTTCAAACCATCATTTTGAAGACAAGAGTTTTGACCTATTAAAAATGATAAATAAAGCTTGGATCAAAACGTCTATCGGGCTGCAAACAAATCCCGGTCACGGTAGTATAGCAAGATCGAAGTAACCGGGGAATCGAACCGTGGGACTTAAGCGAAATTGTCTAATTCCTAAGCGTTGTCACAAGAGCATGAAAGATGGGGTTTTTGTTTAACTGTAAATGAAACTGATAAAATGCAGATAAATAAAAACTGTATAAAAGATATATGAACGAGACTCTGGGTTCCGGTTATTGCAGTTTGACTAATTGTGCTATTTCTTCTGGTTAATAAAAGATAGATTGACAAAATTCCTTTTAATTCTTAAGAACCTAATCATTGACTTAGAAGAACTCGTTTACCAGAAATTGCAAGGTCCGATTAAAACTCAAGCAAAACATATAAACTAAGTAAAAGGAATAATATTTTTGCAACTGGGGGTAGTTACTTGTCCGATGAAAACAAGTTTTTTTCACAGTTTTACGAATTAATCTAACCTATCTGTTTATCACCGATCAGATTAAAACAGATTTATAAAGATATGTATATCTTGAACTATCCCATTTAGGGTTGTAATGTCTCCCGTTATTGGGTAGATCATTGGTACTTTTCCTTTACCTTCTTGGTCAGGTTGTCATTCTCTTCAGTGAAGTATACTGTGGGAACTCTATCCCGTTATCGAACATTAATATGTTCTTTTTAGGCTTTCGCCATATTGCTTACACAGGTATTCATTCCAGTCATTATGTATTTCCTCCTTGATTCCTGAGACATATCCCATGTCTATACTTAATACTCTGTGCTTCTCACACTTATCCACGCTATGTCCTTAGGTCCGTCACCTTACTGGTTTCTAGACTCCTTTATCTTGGTAAGCTTCCTTGTGTTCTTCGATCATTCGAGGTGTCCAACTGTCTTGGTTTGAATTGGCTCTTTCGTCCGTAGTATGGAGTGGGCTACTTCCCGTGTTCCGTACTCTACTTGTATACATACATGGAGTATCTTATTGATACGTTGCCACTTACCCGACTAACTCATAATTGGTCTGTCAGGCCCGCAGGCTCCTTCGGAGTGCGGTCGTCCCATGTCTCGTTGTGTACACTTGTAGTGTCGGTCACACGCCTAGATGAAGTATTCTGCTGCCAACTCCTCTTATATCATTCAATGATAATTTACCGTGGTTCTCTGGTTTGGTTTTAAAAATTTGGGGGTTTTTGGAAAATTTTGCGTTTGAGAGAAAAGTTGAGTTTGAAAGAAAATCTTCATGGCATTTCAATGCCGGTTGCTTCTTACCAAGTCTGACTTCTTGCAGACTGGTATGTTCTTTATACAGTGGTCAGGCCGTTAGGCCTTTCCAAGGTTTCGTTTCAGAATTCTTAGGGTTTGTGGTGCTATATTGGCTTCTCTTGCCGTCTTGGTACTTGCTAAGTACTGGTCGCTTGTCAAAGCTCTTCTTAAAAGTCCCGTTAATACTGCACTTGCCAAGGCAAGTGCGCGGTACAGGCGGTTTTAGGTTAACTCATACCGGTCATGGTATTGTTCACATTGTATTTGGTAGCCTTGTCGGCTCTTCCTTGATCCTTTAATTGGATAACTGCTCCTTAGAGCTGCTTCTCATTCCTCTTGACATGACTGTCATTCATTTAGGTGCTTCTCCACTGTCGGAGTTCCTTAATTATTTAGTTCCGTGATCTACCTCGTTGCTCGCTCCCACGTCTTCACTGTGGTTACCGAGGTTTAAGTCATTTAGGCACTACTACTGTAGTCCTATCAGGTATATCCCGAAGTTTGCTCGTAGCTGTCTAGGCTATATCAGTTAAGTATTTCAACTTCTTCGGGTGTGGCAGGGTGGGTGCACCTACTCTCAACTAGCCGTTAGTGGTATTATTTAACTATGGCGGTCCGTGGACTTGTGTCCCGGTTCTCATTAATTCTCATGAGTCCGCCTTGTTGCACGGTTGGTGCTTTCTTCTTGCTGTTGCTCAGCCAGCTGGGTACTCGCGACTGCTAAGCATGTCGCCTCAAGCTGCCACAGATTCTGGTCTCCTTGGATTAGGATGTCTCGATCTCCCGCCATTGAGTGCGGTTATTGTCGTTCCAGCGGGATCCGTCTCCGGGATCTCCGGTTCTCGGGATCTACCACATGACAGATTCTGGTTCATATCGAAATAATAATTAAGTGCCAGATCGGATTCCCCGTCTCTCTGGCGTTCCTTCCCAAGCTTTTAAATACGGGGTTTGTGGAGGGCGGGTCTGGTATTGTAGGTATCCAGATCATACTGGAAGTTCCTAACTAGCGCATCTCTCACGCTACCACTCAACCCATAGCCCCAAGTCTCTAGTTCCTAACTCGGTATCTCCTAAGCTCGGTATTTCCAGTCATCAGAGCGATACTTCGCTCTGATACCATTTTTGTAACACCCCAACCGTTAAGCTCACCAATTACTCTTACTCACGCAGCAGAACTCTAATTACAACGAGGGGTGAAACAACGCCGTTAGCCACCCGTATGGCTAACCAGGCCTTCCTTGCATACCGTAACGGTCTGATGAACTGGAACAACCGAGTACACAATACAAATACAATACTCAAATCATTTCTCTACTATACCGAGTCTACAATAAATGGATGCCGACAACATATTCGGTCTTACACCTCCTTCAATACATAAGTAATTAAAACTACTACCCATGCAACCCACCGACCCCGTCCTACTCTCGAACGGTAACATCTTCGGTGTACCTGTAAAATAAAAACATCGCCCCTAGGGGCTCAGCTTAACGCTGCATATGAAATTCGCATACCCGAGCGCTAACCGGGGTACGCCGACCACTTAGTCGGATATACATGGAGTTCATTTTAGTCAAACAACATGCATCATAGCAATACAATAAGTACATGTAATGCTCAAGGAATCTACATCCAATCATGGAACACAATTCCTAACTAACATAACAAGGTTGTTAGTTGTATCTGGTTACTCTTAGGCATTGAGGGTTATACCTCACTATGCCTTGTTTACTTATTCAATACCTCACCCGCTTCTCGGGTTACTTATTCATATACTCACCCATTCTCTTGGGCTACTCGTACTATACTCACCCACACTCTCGGGTTACTTATTCTCATTATCTCACCCATACTCTTGGGTTATTTATACTCAATATCTCACCCACACTCTTGGGTTATTTATACTCATTATCTCACCCACACTCTTGGGTTATTTATACTCAAGCTCTTGTAGATTCTCGAGACGCTACAGGTCTCCTACGTCACGCTTGTTACTTAATACATACTTAGGCCAAAACTCATGGCTCTCTAGCATAGTCTTACTTCCCCGGTTTCGACCCTACTCCGGGTCTAGCATGGTGGGAAGGTTCAACTAGCTCACGGAACTCTCTCTTAGTTCCTATCTCTTTTTACTTAGGTCCGACTACTCTCGGACTACTCTCATTCCCATACACTCCTCTCTCGGAGTTTTAATAATATTATGTATATTAGTCTAGAAGCATCACTCTCGATGTTTCTAATGACTTGGGAACGTTACTTTAGTTCGGTTAATCTTAGGTTTTAAGAGTTACCCATACATTCCACTTACTCATACTTTCGGTTAATTTCTTAAATTGGTAAAATCCTCATATAGGAGGTTGACCGTGTCTCAAGGGAGCTACTAATCCCTTAGGTCTCTTTTACCTTCTTTACTAGTTCACATCTTTGAACTATCGTTAATCCTCTTGAGGGAGGTTCACTTATCTTTCCACTCTCATTTGTTTCGTGGATTGTGTCATTATGGTTTACTAACCGTTATCGGGTAATTACTCAACCCGCACATCTCCTCACATTCTAGGGAGTTCATATGTTTGCGTTTTCGTTATACTTTAACGGATAGTTTGTGTGTTTGCACGTTTTCTTTATCATAAGCATCGACCCGATCTATGGGTCTCTAGCCAAACGTTACTCACAGTGAGTCGGTCTTTACTCTATGTTAGACCACACCGGCATACAAGTATGTTAGCTCATTCAACATACATCAAGACATACATAATCAAACAATGGATTATTTTCATGCTTTAATCTTGATTAAGCCGGCACACAAACACACAAATCAACGTAACTCAGTTAGCACGCGGAGTATGAGAAAATCATACCTTTCACCATGGATATACTTTACCGGGTCACCACTCGTTCCTCGGTTCACACTTGTTCCACTGATAACATTCAAATGTTTTTATTAACATCAAAGCGTTACGGTATGTAAAACTATTACTCCCGTACTTAACCCCGTTAACCCGTTTAACTTAGTTTTACTCATGTGTTTTTAAGCTCACAACTTTCTCATTCACCTCTCAAACTTGTTTACACTCCTAATGACCTTTAAACATCATTATTCATGTCTTAATTACCTTATCTATCATTACCATTCAATTCCCCATCATTAGAATGCAAGAAAACACTTTCTGTGCAATTTTTGGGGTGGTCCGGGTTTGTGTTCGGGGATACAAACCCGGACCAATACTGGAATGTGCTCTCGGGTGACTTTTATGTGTGGTCCGGGTTTAGGGGTGGGTTTACAAACCCGGACCATACCTGTGTAAACCTCTCGGGTGGAATTTTGGGGTGGTCCGGGTTTATGTCCTGGGTTACAAACCCGGACCACTTCAGTTTTACAAGTTTCTGTCGTGTTTTGACACTGGTCCGGGTTTCTGTCCTAGTTTACAGACCCGGACCACTTGCAGGTTTCAAAAATAAGTATGTTTTGCTTCTGTTTCAACTCCAAGCTTATGATAACTACTTCCCCACTCTTCCTACATGTATTCTAGCATGTTTTGACATTGTTTAGGCATTCAAAACTAACCTTAAACATCCCATATAATCATCTGTTACTTAACCCATTTCACTGTAATTTTCCTTCTGTTACAGATTCCAAGTCTCTTGTTCTCTGTTGCAGTTTTCCAACCCTTCCTTTCTTACCATTTCAACCCCACGTGTTAACACACTCAAGTCCATAGTTTCCTAAACAAATCTTGACATAACTTACCTACATTCTTAGCATTTTCACCACACTACAATAGCTCACAAAACTCAGTTTACATTCCTGTTATATAAGCAGAAAAATCATTACAGCAGTACACTAATTCCCTCCTTGTTTTCACCTATGTAACAGTCTAATCCCATGACTTGTTTCCCACAATAAAACCTCATTAAAACAGCTCCACTCATCAGCAAGTATTGTAGCACCATAGCTACACTAACAAGGTCATTTATTCCCATTCAAAAATCTGTTTACAGAGACAAAACCAACTCAAGGTTAGTTCATTACATTGCTAGTTTTTTTCTGTTTTCTTTTCTCTTCTTCCTCCTTCTCTGGTTCTCTCATTCTCTTCTTGTTTCCACACCAACAAATGGTATCGATTGTTATCTACAATCTTATTCCCATGCCATACATAACAAGCTAGTTTAGTTCTCACGTTTCTCACCGAATTAATATTTCAAGAGTTAGTTTTAGGGCTTTATCACTAAGGACTTACCTTACTCTCTTGAGGGAAAACTTTGTACAGCAAGACTAGCAAAAATATCACCCCTCTGTTGAAGACCCAAAGACCGTCTGGAAAATGGAGCAAAGCTCAACGTGAGCATTTTTTTTTTGGATCTTGCAAGAACAAGCTAGGAAGATGGAAGACTTAAGCTTATTTTTACCTTGGAGTATTTAGGAGATGAAGGAGACTCAAAACACCTCTTTAAGCTTCAACAGAAGCTACGGTCATGGAAATGAGAATGAGGGTTTTAAGTTTTTAAAGGGTGGAAAATGTTGCCCTGGACAAGAGGAATCCAACGGTACTATTTTTGTGTGTTTTGGTGGAGAATGGAGCAAGATAATGGAGAAGGAAGATTGTGCTGTTGCTCTCTGAAGAAATCGCCATGGAGCTCTCTGGGAAGAAGAGAATACAGAGAGTGGAGGCTGGGAATCGTAAAATAAGAAGAAGGAAAAGTGAGAGAGTACTTAAAGTACTTTTTACTATTTCACTTTTGCTTTATTTATTTATCTTGTCATCTTATGACTTAACAAGCTAACAAGCTAATTAAATGTGTGTGTATACTAATTAAAATCGGCCCCACACAAAATACAAGCTGGGAGCGTTTTTCATTTTTTTACAGGAAACGCTTGTTAATTTACCCGGTTTGGCACTATTCACTAACCGGGCCCGTTTTTCGGATTTTTCTCGTTTCTTCATTTTTATTGGTTATTAAGCTTCCATTAATACTTAATTATAGTTATTTAATCAACTATAATTTTTACGGGTCCGTTTGACCACTTAAAGTAGCGTTTTCGGGTTTCCTCGAAAAGCATGCTATAAAACTCCGTTAGCATTTTCAATCCATTATTTGGATCCGTTTTCTTCGGGAATTATTCCCGTATACTAATTAGGCTTAACTAAGCCTTAGGAATCCATCTCGGACCCTAATGAGATCATCTATCTCTTATACTCATTTAGTGCGCGTTTTAGCGTTTTTCGTGTTTTTCGCGTTTTACGCATTTTCTCTTTTCTTTTGGTTTTATTCTCTTTTCCAATACTCTTTAGGCACTATTAGGCCTTTAATAATCATATTAGAGTAATTTAATCACCACTTTTAGATCCAGGGTATTAAAGTTCACGAAGGAAATACTGAGCTTCGAAAGTCAAAGATACAAGAACTTAAGATGGACTATGAAAACTTTGTGGGAAAGCCTGGAGAATCCCTCAGCGACATGCTTGCACGATTCACTGAACTCACTGCTACTATGAAAGAGCTGCAGATTGGAGAGTCAAATGAAAATATCAACAACAAATTTCTGGATAGTCTGGGCGAGGAATGGACCGAGAGTGTTATCTCTACGAAGGCTTCCAAAAGTCTAGAAAAATGGACTTTGACTGACTTGGGATCCTATCTTCAGTCCATCAACAAATACAAGATGAATATCAAAAATAGAGGTAACCTCTCACTCTAACCATACTGTTTCTTATTCCAATGTGAATCAAGCTTTGCAGGTAAAGACTACACCCAGTCAGACATCAGCCCACCAGAACGAGTCATTCCATTATGAGACTACCTCTCCAAATCAGGATTTAATCCAGCAGCTTCGGGACACTCTGATTGACGGCATAATAGAGGAAGGATCAGCGAACACCTTCGAAGATATGGCCATGCTGGTCAAGAACTTTAAGAAATTCATGCGAGATCGATCAGAAAGGAACAGTCCAAACAGGTTCAGCCAAAACCAAAACCGACAATATCAATCCTACAACCGTAATCAGCAAGGCAATACTGGAACTGGAGACCGAGTATGCTTCAAATGCCTGAAGCCGGGGCACTACGCCAACAACTGTCCACTCAAGAAAAAAGATGATCGTGAGCAATCATCACTGATGGCAAATTCAGCATGGGGAGACTCTGACTCAGAAGAACCTGAGATTGGAACATCAAGCTTAATATGCCTTATGGCTCATAAAAGTCAGGTATGCAAGAGTCCCTCTTCAGAGGTAACTGAATATTTCTCAGACTCATGTGCTATTCCTTCTTTAGATTTATCTACTTACTACATAGACCCTAATCATCCTGAATTTGAATTAACTGAAGAACAAGAAAGGATAGCTTCTCTTTACGAAGAAATTCATGTGCTAAAGGGTCATGTCAACAACGATCGGCTTAAATTGCAAAAGTCTGAAGAAAAGGCCGAAAAACTTGAAAGTGAGTTAAGAGATGCTCACAGTCTCATCAGCTTTTAAAAACCCAAGTTTTGTCTCTACAGAAAAATCGTTCCAAAATCCCTCAAAAATTCTTCAAACCAATTACTTTGTTCGTGAGGTTGTTGCAATGCAAAAACCAAAATTCTTTGAAAACAAACTCCGTGAGTCAAAAGAAAGACAAGTTCAACTCGAGAAAGAGGTCGATTCCCTGAATATCGCTCTTAAAAAGGCTCAGATGGAATCAGTCTCATCATCGAGTCCCCCTCACTGGCTGAAAAACAAAGGCAAAGTTAATCTACCAAAAATGGCCTCAAAACCCAACGATCTTCAAAGAAGAAAATCCCAAAAAGAAAAATTTGAAAACAAATTTCGTTGGCAAAAGAAGTATGTTCATCTACCTTCTTTATTAATTTGTGGCTACTGTGGCTACGACGGCCACATTCACTCATCATGCCATAAGCTTGGCAGAGATTTATCCTTCAATTTGCAACGTTTGCATACTTTGTCTAAAGCATGACACCTTCACAACTCTTTTGTTTCAAAGAGGGAACCCAAGTTCGCCTGGGTTCCCAAGTCTGACCTCTGATTGTCTTGCAGGGAGAGGCCGTGGACAATGACTCTTGGTTTCTAGATAGTGGATGCTCACGACATATGACAGGAGACCCTGACAAGTTCACGACTCTCTCTCAACACCATGGGGGAAAGGTCACTTTCGGCGACAATGCTCATGGTGAAATCATTGGTATTGGAACTGTCGGTAACCCCTCTCTCTTTAAGATAGAAAATGTTAATTTAGTAGATGGACTTGGACACAGCCTTCTAAGTATCTCTCAAATATGTGATCTCTCTAATGTTGTTCTTTTTTCGGCCTCTGACTGCAAAATCTTTGATGAGCAAACAGGTCTTCTAAAAGCCACTGGTGTAAGGGTGAACAATCTTTACAAGTTATCTCTTGAAAACCCTAACCTAGATGGCACTCTCTGTCTCAGTGTACAGGACAAAAATATCTCCTTATGGCACTTTCGTTTAGGTCATGCACACGGCAAACTCCTAAACAAAATCAAAAACAAAAATCTTGTAGTAGGACTTCCTCAGACAAACTTCTTCCAGACCGACACCCTCTGTCCTACGTGCGTACAAGGGAAACATTCGAGAGCAAGTTTTCCAGGTAAAACAGAAATGTCTACATCTCCGCTGGACATGCTGCACATGGATCTATGTGGACCAATGCGTGTTCAAAGCAAGAGTGGTAAGAAGTACGCTCTAGTCATCGTCGATGACTATTCACGCTGGACATGGGTACTCTTTCTTAAGAACAAGTCGGAGACATTTTCTGAATTCGAAACTCGTTCAAAATGATTACTAACAAACTGTCCACTACTGTCAAGACAATTCGTTCTGACAACGGTACAGAATTTTGCAATTTCCAGTTTTCAGAATTTTGCAGGACAAAGGGAATCATGCATCAAACATCAGCTGCTCGTACTCCACAACAAAATGGAGTAGTAGAACGAAAGAATCGCACCTTGGTAGAAATGGCAAGAACAATGCTCATTGACAGTAACCTCCCAGCTTCATACTGGGCAGAAGCTATCAACACTGCAGCATACATCTTGAATCGAGCATCAATTCATCCCTTCATCGGCAAAACCCCATATGAAATTATCAAAGGTCGCCCTCCTTCAGTAACTCATCTACGGCGCTTTGGATGCAAGTGTTTCATACACAATAATGGAAAAGATAATCTCGGCAAGTTTGCTTCCAAAAGTGATGAAGGAATCTTCCTTGGATACTCATCCCATAGTCGAGCTTATAGAGTACTCAATAAACGCACATCATGTCTTGAAGAAAGTCCTCATATCCGTTTTGAAGAACTTTCTAACTCTAGCGACTGCGAGCACAATCCAAATGAACCCCATGAAGATGCCTCAGATACTACCTTCATTGAAATACCAGTAGCGACCATCCCTGCACCACAAATACCTCTTACGACAGACTCATCCTCCGACAGCGACGATGACCCTGATGACTCATTCAAGGATGCCTCACCTACCCCCACACATGATCCACCACCCTCCCAAACCACAACCACAACCACACCTAACAATCACCAAACACCAGATCCCTCCACTAGTCTTCCATCAACCTCCGCAAGAAAATTTCAACAAGCCTCCGCTCACCCAATTACTCAAATCCTAAGTGATCCCTCTAAAGGCGTTCAAACACGCAGTGAGATCCATCAGAATCTCTGTGCCTTCAATGCCTTCCTATCCACAATCGAACCTAAGAATGTCCAACAAGCTCTACAGGATCATGACTGGATACTCGCCATGCAAGAAGAACTACATTCTCTGCAAAGACATTCCGTCTGGAGACTTGTTCCCTGTCCAACCAACCATAAACCAATTGGTACCAAATGGGTGTTTCGCAACAAGTTAGATGATCAAGGGAATATCTCTCGCAACAAAGCAAGACTAGTAGTTCAGGGATACGCTCAAGCTGAAGGAATTGATTACGATGAGACTTATGCTCCAGTAGCTCGAATCGAGGCAATTCGAATACTTGTGGCCTACGCAGCTCATCGAGGTATGAAGCTATACCAAATGGATGTAAAAACTGCATTTCTACATGGATACATCGACAGAGATGTTTATGTTGCTCAACCACCGGGTTTCGAAGATCCACATCACCCGGAGTATGTCTACAAGTTAGATAAAGCGTTATATGGCCTGAAGCAGGCACCACGGGCATGGTATGAGCGTCTTTCATCTTACTTATTGTCCCATGGATTCATTCGAGGTAAAGTTGACAAAACTCTTTTCACTCTCACCAAAGGTGAAGACATACTCATTGTGCAAATCTACGTGGACGATATAATTTATGGATCCACTATTCCTGAATTATGTTCATTCTTTTCTGATCTCATGAGTAAAGAGTTTGAAATGAGTGCTCTTGGAGAATTAAAATTCTTTTTAGGTCTTCAAATCATTCAGCAAGAAAACGGGACTCAAATTCATCAACAGAAATACATTCACGAGCTCTTACTCAAATACAAGATGCAGGATTCGAAAGCCACACCCACTCCAATGTCCGCAACAGAGAAACTACATCTGGATGAAAAAGGAATTGCCGTTGATGCTACACTATACAGAGGTATGATAGGTTCTCTCCTTTATTTAACAGCAAGTAGGCCTGATATTCTCTATGCTGTATGTCTCTGTGCAAGATTTCAGGCAAACCCAAAAGAATCCCACCTACAAAGCGTAAAGCGAATCTTTCGCTATTTGAAAAGCACCCAGGACATGTACCTCTGGTACCCAAGTACTCCTGATTTCACTCTAATGGGTTATAGTGATTCTGATTTTGCAAGCTCCTTATTAGACAGAAAAAGCACGTCTGGTACTGCACAATTTTTGGGACTTTGTCTTGTCGCCTGGAGTTCAAAGAAGCAAAACACGGTAGCCTTGTCATCCGCCGAGGCCGAATATGTCTCCGCAGCTGCTTGCTGTGCACAGATACTCTGGATACAACAACAATTACAGGATTATCTCATTCCTCCTACTTGTACTACAATTTTCTGTGACAATAATAGTGCTATTGATTTATCTAAAAACCCTGTTCATCATTCCAGGACAAAGCACATTGAAATTCGTCACCATTTCTTAAGGGATTGCGTTGAAAAAGGGCAGATACAACTAGAATATGTTCCTACTTCAGATCAACTTGCAGACATATTCACCAAACCGTTGCAACGAGGTCCCTTTGAAGCTCTACGTTCACAACTAGGTATGACCCGTATGACTTAGCTAAGGTTGTATCTCCTTCTCTTGTTTTTTCAATATCTAGGTGAAATGCATGAATACATCTGATGACCTAGTCTGTCTGTCAAATAAACAAGACACCGGCGTAAAAACAAGAGTCTTGTTTTCTGAAAAACCACCGCGAATTTTTCGCCCAATAATCCGCAACAACCCAGCTCAACCAATCAGGCCACACTTACCCTGACACAACACGTCTGCCTATATTCCGACGTCAATATCTTTCACTCCTCACGTCCAATCCTACCCATCCCGACTTCATTGCCTCTCTTCGCCTTCTCCAACCTTTACCCACTACCATCAACACCGATTGTCATGGCTTCAAACCCTAACCCTAAGCAAACCCCATGTTTTGACGCTGAATTACCAAATGACCCACAGCTTCTCCAAGCTCTCATCAACAAACTCACCATTCTCCAAGCCAAACAAACACCCACCTCCACCTCCGACTCCACCGCCGTAGCCCCCGCCATGTCCATCGACACCCAACCCATCACCACCACTTTACCCACCGTGTCAACTGAACCCACCACCATTGTCAACACTACGGCATCCCAACGTTCAGAAAAACCCCATCTCCAACCAAACAATCGTCACCACCCACCACCCCGATCATACCCACCCCCGACACCATAACAAAATCCCTGACAAAACTTCAGTTTGGATCCCTTCCATCCACTGATGAAGAAACCCAGAACCCACAACCCAACTCCCCTGCCAAAGAACCTATAGAGGTCCACGACCTCGAAACCCAACCTGCTGCTCTGAAAACTCCCCTCCTCCAAAGAAAACCCGCCGTGCTAAATCAAATGTCCCAAGACCTCCAGCCACAAGAACTCTTCGATCTAGGGCCAAGTGCCCTCCGTCATCTTCGAAACCCACTCCTAAAGTTCATGTTCCTGCACCATCCCCTGTACTCACGGCAACACCAGCTGACGATAAGCCGCACACACCACCAACTCTTCAACCCAGGCAGACTCCGACAACAACCACTTCTACGAAAGCGACTCCGTCCTCGCTCTGAGTCTGTCCCACCGTCTCCTGCTCCAAGGCTAGGTCTGATCGACACTCACTATGCCGTCTACTCCCTACCAGCCAACGACTCCGCCGAGTCTTGAAACTTGGTGAAAGGAAAGCTACTCGACCTGGACTGGCTCCACTCGATGGAGTTCGACATGTTCGAGGAAATGTTCCGCTTTCAAAATTGGATTCATCTCTTCCACGGCATTCAGACCTACCATGAAGCAGAGGCCTATCAGTTCTACCAGAATTGTGTCATCCGCAAGGGCAAAATTATGACAGAGGTACATGACAAAGCTATCATCCTTGACTCAAACTCCATTGCAACTCATCTAGCAATTCCAACTAGCGGACTAGAATTCTATGATAGGGCTGGTTTTCCTGATCTAGGGTTCATAAGTGCAAAAGAGGTTTATGACTTCTTTTACCGAACAGAGTTGGTCACTCTTTAGACCGACCAGCTCTGTCAAATACACACCAAATGCTTCATACCTTGGTGATCAAAAACTTAGTCCCTAGAAAGGAAGGAAACCAGTTTGTCCGCCCGCTAGATCTTGCAATCATGTACTGTCTGATCCATCAACAAAAGATAAACCTCCCAAAACTCATCCTCAACCACATAGCCTCAACCATCTCCTCACCCCGACACTCCCTGGGGTATATCTTCTGGCTACCAAAAATCCTCACCCACTGTGATGTTGTCCTTGATCCCTCCAAAGCTAGTCGCATCACAGACACTGACATCCTTGGTCAGACACTATACAACAAAACCCCATCTTTCCAGATCAAGTCGATGTCCAAACCAAATCCTCCCTCCAAAAAGCAAGCCCCTCCAAAACCGCATCACCTCCTGATACAACAACTCTGTCTGAAGGGTAGCAGCGATCGAGAACAACCTCGCCACTCTATCCACGAAGATCGACATGCTCATCGACGTCCTCAACAAAAACCACAAACAGACGATGAACATCTTTGCAGGAGGAGTCCAGAAGCTGGCGGAGGAGTTCAGGGAAACTTTTGCTGAAACCCTGGAAGCGGCCAAGGCAATGGATGGCGCTGGGACTTCGGGGGAAGATGGAGCACGGGATGAGGACACAGGAATGGATCGAGGAGATGACTAACCCTTTACCCCACCCTTTTAACCCTTAGGAAGAACTGACTTTTGAATACTCTTGATTTACGTTGGTGGTTTGTTTTAATGACTTTTCTGGATTATGTTTTTGGATATTTTGTGCGTTTCCCCTGATGTTGGCAAACGGGGGAAGCGGTGTATCCCGCGGCTGGTGTCTGCGGGTAACTATGTGTGGATGCTGAGTGCCTCTGAAGGCCTCATCTGTTTTGGATTGGTTTTATTTCTGCTACGTAGTATTTGAAGTAGTTTCATACTATGGTTTTTATCTGCTCTTATCAACTGCATCAGCTTAAGGGGGAATATGTGTTTAAGGGGGAATATGTGTTTAAGGGGGAACAAACAGTGAGTTGTTCTCCCGAGATAGTTGCTCTGCCTTGTTGTTATTCCTTTTGCAGGTACATTCATTAAAAACCACAAAGTCTACGTTGGATACACTGAGTTTGCCATCATCAGCAAAAAGGGGGAATTTGTTGGAGACTTAAGTTTTGCAGATGATTGCCTCCTCAGTCAAAGTAGCGATGCAGAAAGACTTGGCGTCGTCGCAACTTACCAGTTCGAGTATCTCTGCAGAAGCACCTATTGACTTATCCCTATCTGCTAAGCGGCGTGACGCTACTGAGTGGCTGCGGAAATTTCGGATGCATGGGAGTGTGCGCAACGTGAAAACGTGAAGCACAAACAGCTCCACAACTCCGATACTTGTGGAAACGAATCAAGGAGCCGCTAAATGAAGACTCCACCGAAGATTTAGGAAACAGTTAAAACAAGTATATAAGCATATGATTGTAATTAGTTTACGTGTGCATTCTAGATTATTCAAGAGAGAAACACCGCTTTGAGAGAGAAAGTATTCTTGAGAGATCTTAGTGAGATAGTGTCAATCAGCTTAGGTATTTATTACCTAGAGAGCACACATAGAACACTCCCCTTTACTCCTTGTGACGCATTGATCAAAGCCGAGAGTAGAGTGAGTGTTGGATGAGACAGAGTACCTCTGTCGAATCCCAAGATAGGAAGCTAGGTTGTAATTCACATTGAATTTTAATACAAGCAGAATCCTATCTTGTTAAGTTTAAATAAAATCTTCCGCGTTATTATTTTCTGCACACATTTATTCTTCAAGCAGAGTTGGTCTGAGACTAACACCTCAGACCTACTCGGTCAGCACCTCGATCCCATCAGTGTGTGTGTATGGGATAGTAGAACTGTACGGTGGTGGTGTTGGTCGGATGGAGTGATGTGTGAGATGGGAGATTGTGTACAAATATTTGTACGGTGATGGTGGTAGAAATGGATGGGAGAGTCTGATGGAATTTGTGTGAGATGGTGATGTGTACTCTGGTCCAAGTTCTGTTGTTCGAACCCTAAACTCATTATATAGCAGCAGCCGCCTCATTAATCTAATCTTTTGTAATACGTGGCCTGAACAATGATATTTTCTTTATCAAAAAGGATGTGCTGCACGTGAAGATAAATGTCTGGAAATTGATCTCTGTAGTGTTCATGGTGTGCGATCACATGTGCAGCTTTTGTGACCGAGTGCATGGCTGAGTTGGGGTACTACACCTTTGTCATCTATTTAATTTAATAGAGCCATAACCATGAGCATATTTAGTTCCCCTGTGAGTGAGGTGAATGTGTTATAGCTTTGCTCCAAAATGAATTGTCGTGAGTGAATTATATCCTTTGATTTTGATAACACACATCGCTTATTTGTTGTCGAGAGATGAATATTATGTCAATGTGTTGATCCAGTTGTACCACGTGAGTTACATTCTTTTTCTTCAGAATATAAATGTGCTAAAGTAATGATTATGCGATGATGAAAAATTAATCATGCTCCTTGCCAGAATTGGTGTGCTTCACCGGCGTGAATGAATCATAAAATAATGATATCATTATCCCCTCTTGCTTGAGAATCTGAGTATGCAATGTTGATATGCTGAAATCGATCCTCCATGTTATATATATAAATATATATGTATTTGTAATTTTTCTGCATTTGACACATAAAATGTATCAGTTCATATCAAAACATAAATATAAGGAAAAACCTATGATAAGTGAGAAATATGACATGAATTATTATCAAAATATGAAGAATTAAAGCCCTAAAAATAGATATATTGTGCACTTATCAAACTTCCTCACACTTAGCTTTTGCTTGTCCTCAAGCAAATAGAGAATATGTCTACTTTTAAGCACCGTAGTATCGTAACTCAGGAACAAACAACTGCTGAAGGAAAACGAGCAAAATGACAATCAAAAGAATAGTTCTGCTATTTACTGTAGGTTTTCGCAAATAGTGAAAAAGAGTAGAGTTAAAAGCATGGAGAAGTTAGATTATAGAAACTGAACATAGATTAGCTTGGGATCTTCCACCATTTCTTTTCTCTAACCTTTGGAAGACAAGGGGTGTGAAATAACACCTTATTCTGTGATACCTTTCAACACCACGTACTCATGATCAAAATAAGCAAAATCGAATTACACATTTAACTTTTCAAAGTTCCTTTTCCTTAACATTCTATTATGCTATTTCCATATTTAATTCATCCCCTCAGACTTTTCTCTTCACCCTTGTAGCGGCTTTGGGCCTTCTATCCCAGATCACAAGACTTTAGGTAGATGGGTGATGAAGCACCCCAAGGACTTAATAACCAAATGAAGAGGCCTATTTTGGTTCAGAAATAAATTTCAATTCAGATCAGCGGGGCACCTTGCCTTATCCTTTCATACCAAACTTTTTATTATTCCCAAAATCCCAAACTAGACTAATTCAGTTTTCATAATCAGCTAATCCACCGAATTTCAGTGAAAATAGATTCAGTTTGGATAAAACTATACATACAAACAACCAAAAGCAGAAAGATTCTTGAGGTGGCCATCAGGCTTGTTTTCAAAACCTCAATAAAAATTTTCACCTGAATATTCAATATTTATTGGCACCTAAAAGAAGCAATTCTTTCAAAATAAGAGGACAACCAAAAACAAACGTGGCATTAAGTGCAATTGTCAGTATTTAGAAAGTACCCCTACTTCCCCACACTTAGAGTGGAGCAATGTCCTCATTGCGTAGAAATAATTTTAATCATTGAGCAAGCAATCCAACAGGAGAACAAAATTGCACACAACAGATCAGAAGAGAGAATATAAAATTTTCAAGAGTAGAAAAGGTAAGAATACTCCCCAGAGTCCGTTCAGGATGTGTAGCAACGTGATAAGCGAGAAATACATCTACTTTTAGGGCTTTAATTCTTCCTATTTTCATAGCAATTTGTATCGTATTTCTCACTTATCATATGTTTTTCCTTAGATTTATGTTTTGATATGAATTGATATATTTTATGTGTTAAATGTAGGAAAAATCCATGCTACTGGATAGATGATCTCATGAGCTTTCCAACGCAACAAACGGCAAGTAAAACGGACTTATAACGAAGAATCTAGAGCCGGTTGAAGATTGCAACAATATATATATATATATATATATATATATATATATATATATATATATATATATATATATGTCCGCCCAAAACAACGACGTCAGGACATATGTGAAGTCCGCCTCCTTTCGCGCGGACAAGAGAGGCGCAGGACAGACAGAGGCGTCCGCCTCCTTTCGCGCGGAAGAGAGGGCAGAGGCGTCCGCCTCCTTTCGCGCGGACAAGAGAGGAACGGAGGCGCATAGACAAATACACTTGTCCGCTTGATTTTGCGACGTACACGGAGCGGACACGCATGCGGACAAGAGGATCAGCGCACCAAAATCCAAATTTCGACGCGAATTTTCTTAAATCACTCACGCGTGACGCCGGCTCTGTCTGTCTGCAGTCAATTCTCTGACTGCAAATCTTCGCGGATCTGCTCATCAACTCCAACGCCATCTACTCACCTACTGCACTGCACCGTCCCTGTCACTTCTCCGTTGTCTGCTTCTCATTTCCTCAGCCTATAAAAACCCACGTCCTTCTTCAGTATTTGGCATCCCTTCTTTAAAAAATCCAAAGCTCATCCATCACGCAGAGGCCTCGTGCCTCTCCACTACCACGCTCGCTCACCACGTACAACCACGACCATATCTATTCTCCCCGTTTTCTCCATTTTTTTTGTTTTACCACCACACCACATGTCTGCCGTTAATTAGTATTATTATTACGGACGACGTGGATACAGAGGCGGAGCTAGGATTCAGAGTCAACTTGCTAGCTGGAGTTTTCTCTACCCTTTCTCTTATTTTGTTAAAATGTTGTTTATTATAGTTATGTTTAATTAATAAACTTAAGCCCTCCCAGGTTTGGGATGCGAGCCTATTTTATATATTATGTTATGTTAAGCTTTCCACTATGATTTTATCTAAAGTAGTAGTTTAATTCCAGTTCTTCATCTGCTTTAATTCTCTGATCAATTATTAAGCAATATTGTAGTTTTCTAATCAACATGCGAGAGCTGAGATAGATAACAAGACGTGGGAAGATAAAACCTGATTAAGCTAGAAGCCTGATCCGGCCTATAGGTTAATAGTCTCAAATTGAAGCTGTTCTTTATGCGATTGGTTTGTCCGGATTAGAGCATTATCTGCTGCTAGTTCTAGCAACTGGTTAGGGTTCGTTAGATTTAGTCGTCAACGAATTATTTATAGTTTCTGAGTTTATTACTTAAGTGGTAAAGTTTATATTAATATAATTGATAAAATAGGTGAGCAGAACAACCCGGGATGCTTTCTCAAAAACAAAAAGATTTATAATTTCTATTTTTATTATTTTGTTTTTTTTAATTGTTGTTCTTATTATTGTTTTGTTCAAGTTAAGTTTTCGATATTTCTCTCTCCTTCAAAAAATGATAAAATTCTATTTAGAATCTCAGTAAATTTAATCCACTAACAGTTATCCACAGCGAGGTCCCCAAGAGTACGACAACCCCACGAATCCACTATCCCGCAAAACGATTAGGTACACTGCCTATGTGTAGAAGTAGTCACATATTTCTCCAACAAGTTTTTGGCGCCGTTGCCGGGGACCCTCCAGCACGGTTAATGGATAGTTTTTAAATTTTATTGGGATTTCTATTTTATTTACTTTTATTTTATTTTCGCTTTATTTAATTTTACTTAAAAAAAAAATTTCTTGTTTTCTATATTATTTCTTATTTGTTTTCTCTTCTAGTTAATTTTGTTTATTATTTTTCTTTTCTGTTTCTATTTCTTTTCTACTTGGTATTTTTATTTTTGTTTTTATAGGATAATACTGACAATGGGAGAGCAGCCACGATAGGTGAGAAGATTGTTGATCAATCTGGAATGTACACGAATGCAAGAGGAAATATCCTCATATCAAAGATTGGTCCAGGATTATCAACCCACCTCAACCATCAAATCGAGAGCCGTATTGGTGGGAAGTCAACCAGGCTAATGCACAATACACGAAGCTCAGTTGGGGTATTACTACTTCAATCAGAACGAGCAGCAATCTACACAAGGGCCAATGAATTCCTCCCAAGTATGGTCGAGCCACCAGAAGAAATTCCAGTGGTGACTCCAAGGAGTGATGAGCAAACTGAGCCAGATATTCATGACATAGCAAGTTCTGATGAGAGATAATGAAACTTCTCACATTTTTCTCCGACGCCGAGTTAGAACAAATGTCTGAGAGTTACAATCTTCCTCCATCCCCAGCCCCAACACAAGAGGAGCAATTAAAATAGAAGATTTGTCTGAGCCGGTCTGCGAGCTTGAGAAAGGTGATCCTATTGAGCCTCACCTACCGGAAGAGGAAATTTACATCCTCGAATCTGAGGAAGGAACACCACTACCACCGGTCTCTCATCAACTCCCATCCTGCCTCCATAAGCCTCAACAACGGGAGGAGGATGTTTACATCCTCCAATTTGAGGAATGAAGCCAATCACACCTGGTCTCCTGTTAAAACTAAACTACGCTACCGCAGTACCTCCTCAACAACTAGGTTTTGTGGAGTATTCATTTTCCAAATATTTATGCCGAAGCAACATTTTGTTTTGATCCAGGTGGTTTGCTTTTAATTATTACTAACTTCATTTTCCTAGCGAAGATATTATCTACTTTTATTTTGATCCAGGATAACAAAGCGATAGTCTAGCCAAAGACAAAAACTACGGGCAGCTTACTGGGAGGCAACCCAGTGGTTAAACTTTATTATCCTATTATTATTATTATTTTAATTTTGTACCCCCATTATTTCTATATTATGTTTTCAAAAAAAAATTAAACAAAAATTTTCAATTAATAGGGGAGCATATGGTTTTTATTTTATTTATGATTTTATTTTAATTTTAATTTTTAACAAAAAGAAGTGGAAAGGGTGTCTATACTTCATGCAACGCTTTTTAGCGTTTATTTCTGGTAGTGTGTGTAGGTGAAATTCTTATCATGGTACCTGAAGAACTCCAAGGCTGGACACTTGCTTGAACGCAAGTGTGAGGAACGCTACTACCCCCATTGTTCGCACTTAAGTGTGAGGAAGGACACCTTCCTCAATCTACGATATCAGGGGAGTCTCAGTTTCTTTATTTTAAATGTTGGTGTCCATTCTATCACGCTTAATGATTATTATTATATCAATCCATGATTGTCCTGAATGAAATTCTTCATGAGTCTGACATATTTTGAAAGGTCTTTTCTTGATTATTTTATGAACAATGAGGACATTGCTCCTCTTAAGTGTGAGGAAGTTTAGACCTTTCCCTGAAAATATGCCAGTTGCACTTAATGCCACACATGTATTTAATTGTCTTCTTGCATTGAGGGAATCACTGCTCTGAGTGCTTATAAATGTTGAATTCTTGGGTGAAAATTTTTGCATAAATTTTGAAGTGAAGCCAGGTGACCACCTCAAGAATCTTTCTGCTTTAGGTTGTTTGTATATATAGTTTTATTCAAATGAATCTGTTTTCCCAAAAATTTGGTGGATTAAGTTGATTGGGGAAACTGAATTAGTTTATCTTGGGATTTTGGAAATGATATGAAAGTTTGGAATGAAAGGATAAGGCAAGGTACTCCGCTGATCAAAAGATTTCCTAACAAAAGCAGGCCTTGTCTATCCGGTTATTAAGTCCTAGGGGTGCCTTAACACCTATCTACCTAAGGTCTGGTGATCTGGATAGTTGGCCCAACACCGTTACAAGGATAGAGAGAAAAGTCTGGGTTACGAAAAGACTCTGCAATTCGCAATTATTCAATTGTGTTGTATATATTTCTTGAAGAAGAATGTTTTTACATACGAAAAGAGTTAATTGCAGTTTAATTTTTGTTTTTGATCATGAGTATGTGGTGTTGAAAGGTATCGCGGAATAAGGCGTTACTTCACACCCCTTGTCATCCAAAGGTTAAAGGAAAGAAATGGTGGAAGATCCCAAGTTAATCTACATTCAGATTTTGTAGTCTAACTTATCCATGCTTTTAAAAAAAAAATTATTCTTTTTCACTGTTTGCGAAAACCTACAATCAGGAGCAGAACTATTCTTTTGATTGTCACTTTGCTTGCTGTTTTGCATCTGTTTAATCCTGAGGTTTGATACTACGGCCTTAGAGATATATTTATTCTCTATTTGCTTGAGGACAAGCAAAAGCTAAGTGTGAGGAAGTTTGATAAGCGAGAAATACATCTACTTTTAGGGCTTTAATTCTTCCTATTTTCATAGCAATTTGTATCGTATTTCTCACTTATCATATGTTTTTCCTTAGATTTATGTTTTGATATGAATTGATATATTTTATGTGTTAAATGTAGGAAAAAGCCATGTTACTGGATAGATGATCTCATGAGCTTTCCAACGCAACAAACGACAAGTAAAACGGACTTATAACGAAGAATCTAGAGCCGGTTGAAGATTGCAACAATATATATATATATGTCCGCCCAAAACAACGACGTCAGGACATATGTGAAGTCCGCCTCCTTTCGCGCGGACAAGAGAGGCGCAGGACGGACAGAGGCGTCCGCCTCCTTTCGCGCGGACAAGAGAGGGCAGAGGCGTCCGCCTCCTTTCGCGCGGACAAGAGAGGAACGGAGGCGCATAGACAAATACACTTGTCCGCTTGATTTTGCGACGTACACGGAGCGGACATGCATGCGGACAAGAGGATCAGCGCACCAAAATCCAAATTTCGACGCGAATTTTCTTAAATCACTCACGCGTGACGCCGGCTCTGCTGTCTGCAATCAATTCTCTGACTGCAAATCTTCGCGGATCTGCTCATCAACTCCAACGCCATCTACTACACCTACTGCACTGCACCGTCCCTGTCACTTCTCCGTTGTCTGCTTCTCATTTCCTCAGCCTATAAAAACCCACGTCCTTCTTCAGTATCTGGCATCCCTTCTTTAAAAAATCCAAAGCTCATCCATCACGCAGAGGCCTCGTGCCTCTCCACTACCACGCTCGCTCACCACGTACAACCACGACCATATCTATTCTCCCCGTTTTCTCCATTTTTATTTGTTTTACCACCACACCACATGTCTGCCGTTAATTAGTATTATTATTACGGACGACGTGGATACAGAGGCGGAGCTAGGATTCAGAGTCAACTTGCTAGCTGGAGTTTTCTCTACCATTTCTCTTATTTTGTTAAAATGTTGTTTATTTATAGTTATGTTTAATTAATAAACTTAAGCCCTCCCAGGTTTGGGATGCGAGCCTATTTTATATGATTATGTTATGTTAAGCTTTCCACTATGATTTTATCTAAAGTAGTAGTTTAATTCCAGTTCTTCATCTGCTTTAATTCTCTGATCAATTATTAAAGCAATATTTGTAGTTTTCTAATCAACATGCGAGAGCTAGATAGATAACACGTGGGAAGATAAACCTGATTAACAGCTAGAAGCCTGATCCGGCCTATAGGTTAATTAGTCTCAAATTGAAGCTGTTCTTTATGCGATTGGTTGTGTCCGGATTAGAGCATTAGTCTGCTGCTAGTTCTAGCAACTGGTTAGGGTTCGTTAGATTTAGTCGTCAACGAATTATTTATAGTTTCTGAGTTTATTACTTAAGTGGTAAAGTTTATATTAATATAATTGATAAAATAGGTGAGCAGAACAACCCGGGATGCTTTCTCAAACAAAAAATTTATAATTTCTATTTTTATTATTTTTTGTTTTATTTTAATTGTTCTTATTATTGTTTTGTTCAAGTTAAGTTTTCGATTATTTCTTCTCCTTCAAAAATGATAAAATCTATTTATTAGAAGTCTCAGTAAATTTAATCCACTAACAGTTATCCACAGCGAGGTCCCCAAGAGTACGACAACCCCACGAATCTACTATCCCGCAAAACGATTAGGTACACTACCTATGTGGTAGAAGTAGTCACATATTTCTCCATCACAACGCCAACCCCACACTTGAGTTCAGCTTAGCAACAAAGTAAGCAAGTTGATAAATATAATCTGCAAAGCCAGAAGAACTCAAGTGGAACCAGACAAACCATTAGTAGAAAGATAAGAGCCAAGGCTCTTGCACTATGCACAACATCCGCCAACACACCACAAAATAAAAACAAAAGTGTAAAATAAACAACCAAACCAAGAGAGCGACAAGAGATATAAACCGGTGGGTTGCCTCCCACAAAGCTGCCCGGGTTTAATGTCTCTAGTTAGATCCATCTAGCCAAGCTTAGTTAGGAGAAGAGTTTTGGGGCGCGGGATCTGCACAACTGGCAGTAGTAAGTTTGCACACTTTCTTGAACTTATGTCGTAACCGCCATGGAAGTTTCGTCTTCTGTTCCTTTAGTCTTGGGGCTTCTTGGTTATCATCGTATTCCTGCACAAATGAAATTGCTAACAAAGCACTATTATCTTCAAGAATACCAGCATACCTTTTTAAGCGGGACCCATGGACTTTGAAAAATTCTCCTTTCTTGTTCCTGAGTTCATAAACACCAAAAGGAGTAGTCCCGACTACTTGGAATGGTCCAGTCCAGTGGGATTTGAGCTTTCCAGGAAATATTTTCAATCGGAGTTATAAAGAAGCACCTAGTCGCCAACCTCAAATTCGTGTTTTTGGATCATTTGACAATGGCGTTTCTTGGTGCGCTCCTTGTATATTGTCGCACTGTGGTATGCTTGATCTCGTAGCTCCTCGATTTCAGAAAGCTGAAACTTACGCTTTTCCCCTGCATCCACTATATCAAAGTTCAGGGCCTTGAGCGCCCAGTATGCCTTATGTTCGAGTTCGACAGGCAAGTGGCATGATTTCCCATATACGAGCTTAAAAGGAGACATCCCGATGGGAGTGCTGAATGCGGTGCGGTAAGCCCATAGCGCATCATCTAACTTTAATGCCCAATCTTTTCGTGAGGAGTTAACCGTTTTCTGGAGAATCCATTTTAACTCGCGATTTGAAACTTCTGCTTGGCCGTTCGTTTGGGGGTGATAAGGTAACACTACCTTGTGACGTACCCCGTATTTACCCATAAGCGCGTCAAATGAACGGTTGCAGAAGTGGGACCCTCCGTCACTGATAATAATTCTGGGGACACCAAAGCGGGTGAAGATGTGCTTTTTAAGGAATTTGGTTACGGTCTTTGAATCAGCATGATGGCAGGGTATAGCTTCTACCCATTTTGACACGTAATCCACTGCCACTAAAACATACTGGTGGCCCTGTGAGGAAGGAAAGGGCCCCATAAAATCTATTCCCCAACAATCAAAGAGTTCGACTTCTAGTATTCCCTGCTGTGGCATTTCGTGTCTCCTAGATGTGTTACCCATTCTTTGACAATTATCACATCGGGTGCAGAATTGGTAAACATCCTTGTGAAGAGTCGACCAGTAGAATCCTGATGCTAGGATCTTGGCAGCGGTCCTTGTGGGTCCATGATGGCCACCGGCTTCCCATGAATGACAGAAATTGATGACGCTTTGAACCTCATCTTCAGGGAGACATCGGCGAATCAACCCATCCGCACAGACTCGAACAGATATGGATCTTCCCAGAAATAATGTTTTGAATCAGAAAGGAATTTCTTTTTCCGGGAGTAAGAGATCTTGTGGTATTGTTCCAGAGACGAGATAGTTGGCCAGGTCCGCATACCATGGCTCTTGTACCTTGGTGATGACAAAGGCAGTCTCATCAGGGAAAAATTCATTAATAGGCACCCTATCTGTAGGAACTACTAACTGGGAGAGATGGACAGCGACAACATTTAATTTCCCACTCTTGTCTTTGACTTCTATGTCAAACTCTTGTAATAAAAGAATCCAGCGCAACAAGCGAGGCTTGGCTTCTTTTTTAGCAAATAGGTACTTGAGAGCAGAGTGGTCGGTGTGCACTATTACTTTACTTCCCCATAAATATGACCTGAACTTATCAAGGGAAAATACTACATCCAGAAGCTCTTTTCAGTGGTAGTGTAGTTCTTTTGGGCATCGTTCAGGGTTTTGCTTGCGTAAGCAATTACTCTCAGGATCTTTTCTTTTCTCTGGCATAAAGCTGCTCCCACTGCATAGTCACTGGCATCACACATGATCTCAAACGGGAGAGACCAGTCGGGTGATATGACAACAGGTGCAGATACCAATTTTGTTTTATCGTAGTGAAGGCAGAAAAACAACTATCGCTAAATTGAAATGGGGCATCTTTCAGAAGCAGGTCGGTCAACGGTTTGGTGATTTTTGAAAAGTCTTGTATGAATCGTCGATAGAATCCTGCATGCCCGAGAAAAGATCGAATGGCTTTTACAGAGGTTGGTGCCGGTAATTTTTCTATGACCTCCACCTTGGCCTTATCAACCTCAATTCCTTCAGCCGACACTTTATGTCCAAGGACAATCCCGTCCTTGACCATAAAGTGACATTTCTCCTAGTTTAGAACAAGATTTGTTTCCTCATATCGGCCTAGGATCAAATTGAGTTGTGCTAAACACTTATCAAAACTAGAGCTATAGACAGAAAAGTCATCCATAAATACCTCTATGCTCTGTTCAATGAAATCAGCGAAGATAGCTTGCATGCATCGCTGGAAGGTGGCAGGGGCATTACATAGTCCAAAGGGCATTCGTCGGTACGCAAAGGTGCCACATGAACAAGTGAAAGTGGTCTTGTCCTGGTCCTCTAGTGCGATTGGTATCTAGAAATACCCTGAGAAACCATCCAAAAAGCAATAATATTCTTGCCCTGCTAATCTCTCTAACATCTGATCAATAAAAGGGAGAGGGAAGTGATCTTTCCTGGTTGCAGAGTTTAAGCGCCTATAGTCGATGCACATGCGCCAACCAGTGATTTTCCTTTGAGGGACAACCTCTCCTTTGTCATTCACAACAGCCACGACGCCTCCTTTCTTAGGGACAACTTGCACCGGACTTACCCACGGACTATCAGAGATGGGGTATATGATATCTGCGTCCAGGAGCTTTAAAATTTCTTTCTTCACCACCTCCTTTAGGTTTGGGTTAAGCCGACGTTGGGGTTTCCTGACAGATTTGTAATTGTCCTCCATGTTGATGTGATACGTGCAGTAGGAGGGATCAATTCCTTTGATGTCCGCGAGAGTCCACCCGATCGCTGTTTTATGCTTCTTCAACACCTCAAATAACCTATTTTCTTGCCCGGAATTCAGAGAGGAGGAAACGATGACGGGCAATTGGTTATTTTCAGCTAAAAAGGCGTACTTAAGGTTAGAAGGCAGTTCCTTAAGCTCGAGTTCTGGTGGCTGCTCTACTGAGGGAATAGATTTTGGTTCTCTGTCAAGTCTTTCCATTGTAGGGCGATAGGCTTGATAACCTGCTTTTCCTTTTTCCACATACGCCAGCATGGCGTTGACTTCCGGATCTTCCACTTTTTCTTCCAGAGAAGTGACCAATACTTGCTCCAGCGGTTCAGTTTCAGTACTTTGGAAAGAGGATAGGTAATATATGTCTTCGTCTGTAAAGAAATCGCATTCCTCCTCCTCATCTGTTAAGTCTACTGTCTTCGCGGGATGAGCAAAGCTAGAGGTCTTCTTCATCATTTTCTTCATATCGAATTCGATCTTTTCTTCCTCGTATCGCAAAGTGATTTTCCCGTCGTGGACATCAATGACGGCTTTAGCAGTACTCAGAAAAGGTCGACCTAAAATTAGGGGGACTTCAACATCGTCGTCCATCTCTAAAATGATGAAGTCGGCTGGAAAGATAAAGCGGTCTACTCTGACCACTAGATCTCGGACTATTCCCATTGGCTTGATCTCCGATCTATCGGCTAGCTGTAGTTTGAATGGGACCGGCTGCATCTCCCCTCCTCTTACTTTCAAGAAGGTGGCGTAGGGCATGATGTTTATACTGGCTCCCAAGTCGCATAAGCCGCTTCCACAGTCCACTCCACCAATAAAACACGGGATAATGAGATTTCCCAGATCCGTTTGTTTGGGAGGGAGTGCTCGAAGAAGTGCAACAGAGCATTCCTCCGTGAGGTGAACTGTTTCTTTTTCCAGCTTTCTTCTTTTTCTTTGTTAAGAGATCTTTCAAAAATTTGGCGTAGTTGGGCATCTCTTGCAAAGCGTTGATTAGAGGGATATCTAGAGTCAGTTTCTTGAAAATGCTTAAGAATTTGGCAAACTATTCATCTAGATGCTTCTTCTTCATCCTATTAGGAAAAGGGAGTTCAACGTGTTTA
The DNA here is from genome assembly GCA_023374045.1 of Limonium bicolor. Classification (NCBI taxonomy): domain Eukaryota; kingdom Viridiplantae; phylum Streptophyta; class Magnoliopsida; order Caryophyllales; family Plumbaginaceae; genus Limonium; species Limonium bicolor. The sequence goes on from CM041777.1 coordinate 6,477,197, forward strand.
GGAGAAGAAGATGGGATGTCGATAGTTATTCGAGATGGAGAAGGAGTAGTGAAAATAGGTATTTGGATTTCTAGGTTGGATGAGGTTGCGGTCTCATCATTGATGCTGATCTCCTCTTGGCTTTCCTTCCCTTTTCTGGTAGTAAGCTCTCGTCCACTCCTTATAGAGATTCTACTCACATTTTCTGCTTGAAAGGTGTCGTCTCCTATACAGATTGAGTTTGCGTGCTCTCTTGGATTGGGGTCTGTTTGTGAAGGAAGTTGACCATGAAATACCCCAAACCTTGATATGAAGTTTAAATATTAAACTATGGTATTTAAAGGCTGAAAAGTGCCTTAGAAACATTAGTGAACAATTTAAACCATAGTAAACACAATAAAGTACTAAAAGACAGTTTGAGCAAAAACATGCTCTAAGCTTGGAATGAACTTGGTTAGGACCCAAAGAGCCTACCAAGACTTGATGATATGCAATTATGATTTGATAAGGCTAATTAAGACCTTAGGAAACATAGGTAGACAATTAAACAAAAAAAAAACAAGAAAACACCATAAAGTCAATTTAAGCAAATACTTGCCCTGGACTTGGTGTAACCTTGTACAAGACCTAAAGGTCATTCTTAGACCTTATTAACATTCTAATGAACATGTTAAATCAATTACTAAAGAAAACCAAGCTTGAAAACAAGTTAAAACACAAAATGTGCTTTAAGAAGCCTTAAAGCACATTTTTGAAAAATTTTCTTGGAAATGAGTTTTGGGTGGTTAAATGTCCATCATTACTCTTTAATCAACATGTGTACTACTTAGTATCACATTAGGAAGCCTAAATCAATGGGAAATAAAAAATTTCACAATTATGTGCCTTAATTTGTGAATAGTGCTCAAATAGTGCTAGTTTAAGTTATAAGTCAACATAAGTCAATTAATTGGTCAACAAAGACCAAAAATCAGCCTATATACAAAAGGGGGCCGATTTTATAAGTGGTGAGTCATCACCCTTGCTAGTTAGTTAAAGAAAGAAAGAAAAAGTAAGTAAAAAGGTTACATTTGCTTTATAACATAAATATCTCCAAATGACTACCTCTCTCCTCATTCTCTTCTTTCTCCTTTGTTCCCACCGTCACCTACCTTCATCCTCCCTTCTCCATTTCGTTTTTCTACAGCAACTATACATTCTCCATCTTCAAATCCTTGTAACTCCTAGCTCCATGATCCAAATTTAATTTCAAGACTACCTTTGTCTTAGTTAGAGTGAGCTCTTCATTTCCCTCTTTTCAAATCTTCAAGAACTCCATTTTGGTGCCATGAATAATCTCCATTGAAGGAGCTTGAGCTCATATTTTCATGCCTTGTCATTCTCCTTTGCTTCAAGGTAAGGAAAATCAAAGAAAATCAAAGTTTCCTCTCATTTTGGTTGATGTCCGAAAATTCACCTCTTAATGGTGCCTTGTCTTGCTCTCTTCTTAGCTTAATTCAATCAAAGGACTAGGAGGAGTCCTATCTTGCTACTTATTCAAGTCCTCTTTCAAATTCTAAAGGTAAATATTAATTTTAGTGTTTCAAGACACTTATGTAAATTTAGGGTTTATATGTGAGTTTAAGTATGAAACTTAATGCTCATTACCCTTATATGTATAATGGTTAGAAGGTTGACAAGTGATAAAAGCCCTTGCCGATTTACAATCAAGAAAGAACAAGAGAAAACAAGTGAGAAAACTTGGAAAACAAAGAGGTAAATGACCTCTCTTAATGTAGTTTGTGTACTAGGGAATTGAGCTATATTTGCTTAATAAATAACCTAAAGAGCCAATGGGAAATGAGATAGAAAACTATCCACAAGGTGGACTAAAAGGACATGGGAGCATTGTTGTGTGTATTTGCAGGTTGAAGGCATTTAAATGTGGAAATTCAGTGTTTAAGATTAATGCAATTTAAGGGCCTAAGTGCCAAGCAATTTAAGTTTATGCACTATATTATGATGTAGTGTAGTTTAAAGGTTTAGTTGTGTGTAAAGAACATCTCTTGTTAAGGTGAATGTCTTTGATGGCTAAAGGATGAAAAACCATATGTTTGTGTGTAAGGATGTGTATTAAGGGATTGAGTGCTCTTGGATTGATTAAAAGTAAAAAACTATGTTTTGGTGTAAGGTGATACAAGAGAAGCTATGTCAAAATTTGGTGAGTAAACAAGGAGTTTTAGGTGTTTAAATGAAGTTTGGTGACCTAGGTTGTACTAGGAATGGTTAAGGTTTAAATTGGTGAAAGAAAGTGAGTTAAGGTGTTCTTAAGTGTTAAGATGCCTTGGGCATAGTCTTGGAGGATTTATAGAACTAATGGATGGTTTCTAGATACACCAAGGTCATGGTGGAGATGTGGTAAAGTCTTGTGCAAACTTGGTAAACAAAAGAAGTATAATGCCTTGTGAAGGTTTATTTATGAACTTGTGGGAAAGACTTGAGGAGTGTGTGTAAAGGGGATGAGTGTGATGTAAAATGGTGCTTTAGGAGTGGTTATCTTGTTGTGGAAGAACACTTTGGTTAGTGGAAGTTTTAAGTAAAAATTACAAGTTACAAGTGTAAGGTAAAATGTTCTGAGTGTTAAGGATTTAGTAAAAGGTTGAGTAAATGTTTAAGGAGTTTTTGGGATGATTAGAAAGGGTTTTAGTGTGCCAAAAAGATGTTAAAACATGTGGGAAAACATGTGTAATGCTTAGGAAAAGATTGGGGTGAATTTGGAGTTCAAAATGAGGAGAAAAGCACTTTGAAAAATGGGGTCTGTTCTGGACCGCCCCTAGGGACCGCCCCTGTGGGGAGGTCCAGTCGAATTTTGCAGTACAAGTGTGGCTTCTGTTGTGGACCGCCCCTGGGACCTCCCCAGAGGGGCGGTCAAGACCAGAGAGAAAGAAAAAAATTTGTTTAAGGCTTCTAATGATGGGGGATTGAATGGTAATGGTTTTAGATGATGTTTAAGCCTTGTTTGGTGACATGTAAAGGCCTTAAAATGTGTAAACAAGTGTTAGGTTTGATGTGAGAGTTGTGAACTTAAGATCACAAGAGTAAAAATTAAGTGTAACGGGATGACGGGGGCTATGGGCTCATTAGACGTTAAACAACACATTGCCCCAATGTTAATGAAAGTAATTGTAATGTTACCAGTTGTTCAAGGATTATTCGAGGAACATAGGAGGACACAATAGAGTGGACCTCGGTGACAGTATGTATGGTTTTCTTACAACCTGTGTTCTACCGGGTTACACCGGCTTGTATTCCAATGTGTTTTTCTGAATGTTTGCCACCTTTTAAGATAAAAACATGTAATGAGTTTACTGTTGTTTAATTATGTGGCGTGGGTAGTTCCGATACCATTTAGCTTTAAATATGTGCTAAACTTAACTAACCGGCTCTAGGATTACATAATAGATCGGTATTTGGATTTAACGACCCAAACCATGGAAACGTTCTAACCACGGTTATGCGTGAGTTAGTTGTGTGTGTTTGTGTGTTTTAGTATGTTCACTACCCTTATGTGTGTCTAACTAGACCTAACCACCTATTTGTGAATTAATGTACTAAGTTCAATAATGAGACTTCTAACAAGTGCTAACCGGGGAGTGAGGAGTCCGGAGTGTTCCGGCCACGCGTGTGTATTATGGGGGTCGTTGTCATATCAGGTTCGATCCTCTCCGTATGTTATGGTAGTTTGCCTTTTAGGTTTCCAACCTTCCCTTTAGCTTAACCAAGGCTATTTTACTGACTCACGTCGGGCTCAGGGGCAGACTATGTTTGTTTGGTGTGCTTGGATTACTATATCTGACGCACCTTGGGGTTAAGTTATCCGTCCATCTAACAGGACGGTAACGAGTTATGTAACGAGCTTAACATGGGTTTGACAACATTCTCTAGGCTCTCCAAGTGAACTAACTATGTTGGGTCGGTTCCTAAAGAGAACCGTTCCCGTTATGTTGTGTGTTAATGTTGTGATGCAATTCTTATTGCGACGTTATATCGAATGTATGTTAATGTGTGATGTGAAACGTTACGTGGAGAATGTGGATCATGGATATGAATCCCAGGTTATTATAAGAGGAATTTAAGTACAACCCGACTAGAGGATAAGTGTTGTCTATTAAGGAAATAGCTCCATTAGAGGAGAAACCCTCTAGGGTTAAAGAACACAATGAGTGATCTAACGAGTATTGATGTGTTGACTGTTTGGTTGAGCCCCATTGTTGTGGGTATGTAATGTGTTATGTGTTTATAGTTTACATGCATGATTTAAATATAATCAACCGCATGCTTAGACGACAATTAGTTGTGCGTGGCCCGGTAGTATGCGGGCTGCACGATTACCATACCAGCAAAGGCGCTGAGCCCCCTGGGGGGCACCCTTTCTTCCTTTTCTATTTCAGGTACAAGGAGCTGGAAGCCATTCGAGAGTAGGACGGGGTAGTTGTTTGTACATGGGTAGCCATTCAAATTGAGTATGTATTGTAGGTGTAGTAAGACCGAAATTGTTGTCGGCATTAGTTTGTAAATACTCGGTACAGTTGGAATGTATATGTATATTAATTGTTGGAAATAGAATGAGAATGTAATGTGTAGTTGCTCGAGAATCTGGTCCATCAGACCGATACAAAGTATATGTATTAGCCTTGTTAGCCACGTGGGTGGCTAACAGCGTGTAACACCATGAGTTAAGTAATGTATGAGTTAAGTTTTCCGCTGCAGTTTGTTGTTAAGCGTATGCTTGTAGTTGGGGGTGTTACGACCAGGAGGTCTTTGTTGGATGAGAAGTTGTTGAATTTGGGATTGTAAGGCTTTCTGGCTTTTCAAAGGGGCCGCGACTTCTTCTTAAGTGTCTCGGGTCTTACTCATCATTGCCTTAAACATCTCTTCATTTGGGAGAATCAGATTCAAGGTTTGAAGGAGGTTGAGTCGGTCGGCTTGAGGAGCGGCATTGCCATAAGGTGGTTGCTGATCTGCCGTTAGCCTCCTTGAAAATTGGACTGGGGTCTAAAATTTTGAGACGGTGTGCAGTCTTGTGGTTTTGGATATTATCAGATTTGAATACCGAAGATTGGGGTGCACGTTACGCTGCCAAGGTTTCCTATACCCTAAATTATTGCCTAAAAGTTGCTCCGCTCTCTGCTGCTTTTAATTTGTAATTGGGGGCATTGTTAAATCATTGGTCCACCACATTGTGTACAAGATTATCAGAATGGCAAGATAGAGGACGTAACCTGGAGAGTTTGTAGACGATCGAGAAGTTATCGACTTCGCTTGTTGGGGATAGAGTTCATGGCCATCTGCTCAACAACTTTCTGCAGGGTGCTGATCTTCGTCGCCTGTTGGGCATTGCTCTCCATGAGTGCTCGTGGCTTCTCATCAGATGCTCAAATTTGTTGTCGCTCCTCTCCTACGTTGGTATAAGCCCGGAATTCCACCTCTTGATCCACCCTAGCTCAGTCTCTGATTTCTTCGTAGAGGGATTCTATCCCATTCAGAAATTATTCACCTGGCTTTTTCAAAATGTCAGCCCCTAAAGAAACAACATCATAGTTTGCATTGATTTATCAAACCTTTGTAGAACAACTGAGACAATGTTCTTTTGTGAGACCATGGTGTGGGCATGTTAGCAGCAATCCTTTGAAGTGGTCCCAAGTTTCGCAGATGTCCTCCACCCCTGGCTGTTTAAAATTGTAAATCTCTGCGATCATCTCCAACGTTCTGCTAGGGGCTAGGAACTTGTCGTAGAACTTAGTCGCCATATCGTCCTAGGTATAAATGGTACTTGGTGTGAGGCTGTGGTACCATTTGTTTGCACTTCCCGTAAGGCTGTGAGGGAACAGGGCCAGTCTTGCGTACTTGAGTACTGTGTCAGTTGCGGTTAAGCTGTTGGTGTGCTGCAAAAATTTGGTGACGTGTAGTGGAGCTTCATTTGGACTTGAGCCGTCGAACATGCCTAACTTCTTCACGCATCGGATTTGATGATACGGCTTCAGCTTTTGTCATTCATCGTATTCGGTTGGAGTGAGGTGTGGAAGGACAATGGTTGGTTGTTGACCTTGGCTTGACGGCCTGTTGATATTTCTGACAGTAACGGGTGGATTTGTCATGACTCCTTCTGGGTTGGTCTCTATTACCGCGACATATATATATATTTTACTGAAATCGTTTCTGTCTTAAGGCGCGCAGAAATGTTCTCTCGATCTCAGGAGTGTAGCTACCTGTATGACAGTTGATTTCGTCTGGAAGGCTTTGTGATCTAGTCACAGGCATTCACCACTCAAAACAGAAGAAATAAAAGTGATAGAATAAACAAAAAAAGTATTAAAGATGGGAAATTAAACAGCTCAACGGTTAATTAAATAAATCGAAATAAATAGATTTAAAAGAAATAAAAATAAATGCAGTAAAGAAAATGGAAACTGTAAAATAAAAATGAAAAAGGACAGAATTAAATTGCAGGGATTTAAATGACGAAGGAATTTAAATGACAGAACTTAAATAACTGGAATTTAAATAACAATTAAATAAAGGAACGGAATTTAAATGATAGAAATTAATTGCTGAAATTTAATTGACAAGGAAAATTAAATGACGATAATTTGAATGACGGTAAATAAATAACTGGAATATAAATGGAAGAATTTAAATGACAAACTTTAAATCACAATAAAATAAATAGCTGGAAATTAAAATGACAATAGAATAAATAACTGGAAAATTAAATAACTGTAAATAATACGATAAGTAAATTGTTGGAATAATTAAATGACAGAATTAATAGCAATTAAATAAACAGCAAAAGAAAATGACAGATAAAAATAAGACTGAAATATGAAACAAAATAAAAACAAATAGCAAACAGAATATTAGAAACAAAAAATGAAAAAAATAAACAGAATAATAAAAACAAAATATTATAGAAACAAAATATTAAAATAACTAGTGAATTATCCGGGGTTTAGGGACTAGACAAAGTCAAGTCCCCGACAACGGCGCCATTTTGCAGACAAGAGTTTTGACCTGTTAAAAATAATAAATAAAGCTTGGATCAAAACGTCTATCGGGCTGCAAACAAATCCCGGTCGTGGTAGTATAGCAAGATCGAAGCAACCGGGGAATCGAACCGTGGGACTTAAGCGAAATTGTCTAATTCTTAAGCGTTGTCACAAGAGCATGAAAGATGGGGTTTTTGTTTAGCTGTAAATGAAACTGATAAAATGCAGATAAATAAAAACTGTATAAAAGATATATGAACGAGACTTTGGGTTCCGGTTATTGCAGTTTGATTAAGTGTGCTATTTCTTTTGGTTAATAAAAGATAGATTGGCAAAATTCCTTTTAATTCTTAAGAACCTAATCATAGACTCAGAAGAACTCGTTTACCAAAAATTGCAAGGTCCGATTAAAACTCAAGCAAAACATATATAAACGGCTAAGTGAAAGGAATAATATTTTTGCAACTGGAGTAGTAACTTGTCCGATGAAAACAAGTCTTTTTCACAGTTTTACGAATTAATCTAACCTATCTGTTTATCACCGATCAGATTAAAACAGATTTAGAAAGATAATGCAATAAAGTGATCAAAATTATTGCAGCGTATTAAAAGGACATTAATTGTAACAATCTCAAAATTAAACCGGTAGAAATATAAATTACACAATTATAACCAACTGAAATGAACCATCCCCAAAATCAATAGGTCTTAGCCCGACATATTAATTAAACAGACAAAATAAATATAATAAGAAATTATCTTATTCGACGTCGTGAATTTGATCTACTGTTTGGACTGATAATATGTCAATCATAGACGTTAAATGATAATGAGGATATTGTGGAAATATAGGTCGTATGTGGTTTATGAATGTGGATGGAAATTATGTGTGTGTGTATGGGATAGTAGAACTGTACGGTGGTGGTGTTGGTCTGATGGAGTGATGTGTGAGATGGGAGATTGTGTACAAATATTTGTACGGTGATGGTGGTAGAAATGGATGAGAGAGTCTGATGGAATTTGTGTGAGATGGTGGTGTGTACTCTGGTCCAAGTTCTGTTGTTCGAACCCTAAACTCATTATATAGCAGCAGCCGCCTCATTAATCTAATCTTTTGTAATACGTGGCCTGAACAATGATATTTTCTTTATCAAAAAGGATGTGCTGCACGTGAAGATAAATGTCTGGAAATTGATCTCTGTAGTGTTCATGGTGTGCGATCACATGTGCAGCTTTAGTGACCGAGTGCATGACTGAGTTGGGGTAGTGCACCTTTGTCATTTATTTAATTTAATACAGCCATAACCATGAGCATATTTAATTCCTTCGATTTTGATAACACACATCGCTTATTTGTTGTCGAGAGATGAATATTATGTCAATGTGCTGATCTAGTTGTACCACGTGAGTTGCATTCTTTTTCTTTAGAATATAAATGTGCTAAAGTAATGATTATGCGATGATGACAAATTAATCATGCTCCTTGCCAGAATTGGTGTGCTGCACCGGCGTGAATTGTGTGTATATATATGTATTTGTAATTTTTCTGCATTGGACACATGAAATGTATCAGTTCACATCAAAACATAAATATAAGGAAAAACCTATGATAAGTGAGATATATGACTAAAGAGGGGAAAATATGTCCAGAAGCCCCAAAGAAAGAACAATAGCCCAATAGAGCAGGGGAGGAAGGAAGAGGAAGGCCGAGGCAACGACCGGGCGTCCCTGTCTAGGCACAGAAGACCTCAAACAGACCACAAGCAGTGACCGGTCGCTTTCGTTTATCGTCAAGAGCCCTAGAACATAGCATAGAAAGTGACCGGTCGCCAGTGACCAGTCACCAAAAGCGTCGCTACGACCGGTCGTTCGTGGACTGGACGACATGAATACGAGATACAATGTAAAAGTGACTGGTCGCCTGTGACCGGTCACAAATACGCCAAATATAGCATGAATAACGACCGGTCGTCTGTGACCGGTCGATAGGGAAACAAAGCAAGTATAAGTAGCGATCGAAAGTAGGGAAGTTAGGATAAGATATTTATTAGATATTTTATAGGCCTATCAAGATATTTTTGTGCCAGGATGGCACAATGTGATAGGCCAGAAGGCCTGTGAGAAACACTATAAATAGGGGTTCACCCCCTCAATAAAGGACACGCGACATATACCTGAGAATCTCCACTGTTGCATTGTTATTGAACCTTTCGTTCCCTCCCCCTTGTGCTCCCCCTTTCGGTAACGAGGTAACTCGATAGAATTTGAAGTGCTTGATGGTAGATTAGGATTCCGACTAGTGAGTTGCTCGAGGAGATGGTTTGGGAACTCAGGGATCTTTACCATTTCATTTGGCGCCGTCTGTGGGAAAAGAACAGCTCAGATCTAGCAACCACGAGTCCACTGACGAGAATAATAATTTTTGAGAACATACGAAGTCGACACATCTAAAAGCGGAACTGTGTCTTTGCAGGTTAGGTACGAAAATGGCACCCAGAGCAAGGAAGAACCTACAGACCAACGACGGAAGCACCGGACCCGAGGCGACCCATGACTCCATTTCCAAAAAAGATTTGGAGAACATGCTGACGAGCCTCACCAGATCCATCGACGAGAAGATCGTGGAAGGGAACGAGCTCTTGCAACAGGAATTGATGCAGAGAGAGGAGGAATTCCAGCGAAAGTGGGAAGAAATGGCGGAGGCGATAGATCTCCTGAAGGAGCGAGACATGGCGGGAAGCAACGACCGGAAAAAAGGTACCCGCGGAGAGGCCTTAACCATCGTCGAGGAGGAAGAAGACGACGCCATCGACATGAGCCTATACCCCTTCTCCGAAAAGATCCGCAAGGCTAAACTCCCGCCCCACTTCGTCGCCCCGGCGGTGGAGAAGTACGACGGTACGGGGGATCCTGCTCAGCACATTAAGAAATTCATGTTCGCCATGAACACCCAGGGGATTAGCTCTCTCGCCCTGTGCAACTTATTCCCCGGAACACTCTCCAAGAGAGCCTTGAGCTGGATCTCATCTAGACCACCTCAATCGATCTCCAGTTTCAAGCAACTCATCGAGGAGTTCCAACAATACTTCGCAGCTAGTAAAAAGGTAAAAAGGGAAACGATAGAGCTCATGGATGTAAAGCAGACGAAAGGGGAAACTGTAAAGGAGTACAGCGAGCGGTTCCATAAACAGGTGGCTAAAATTGACGACATCGATGAAAAGATACTGATCAAAGCTTTTGGTAACGGCTTGGCCCACCCCCGTTTCGCTGGAACAATAGCCACCAAGGCGCCAAAGTCGCATGGTGAACTAGCCTAAATGATCCACGACTTCCTCAAATCAGAAGTTGCGGAGAATAAAGCCAAGGAACTCCCCAGCAGCTTTAGAGCTCCCGCCACGAATGAAAAGAAGGGAAGTCAGGCTGGAGGGATGATTGCGACCGGAAGCTCGCACCAAGGGGGGAGCCGGTACAAGCCATATTCCAAGACCTCGACCCCCCCAGGGGCAGCAGGCCTCGAGCTCCAGGACCTTCCCAACAGTACTGATAGACCCGGGGAAATACGCCGCCGCTGTGAGGGAAGGACTCCTGCCCCCGCCGAGAAAGCCCAACCCAGGAGAGGTGCCGGTAGCCTTCTGTGAGTATCACGGGCACCGCAGCCACAGGACCATCAACTGCGCGAACCTCGCCAAAGAGCTAAGGCTGATTGAGGAAAACAAGAAGAAGGGAAGGGGAGGCCAGCATAGGCAGCACTCTGGTAGCCACTCCTCCCGGCCTAGGCCAGATAAGAAGTCCACCCAGAGTTGGACCATAGCAAGTCCTTTGGGGTAATCACAGGTCTGTAGATTGCCTAGGGTAATTCTCTAGAGAAGGATGTGAAGTGCTCCTTAGAAAAGAAGAATCACCCTTGTACCACACGGAGGGTTGTAGCTCGTTACTACTTTATTAAAGCTTTTCTATCATATAAATATTCACATCCCGATAAAGTTTCACATATCACAAACTTACAAATAAACAGCGCTAACAAAGCAAGTTAATAAAACTAATAAAACTCTCCTTAAGAATGTTCACAGGACTATTCTCGGAGGTGGGACCCCTACCCCTAATGAAAGGAAAAGACACGTCCACGAGGTTCACCGAGAGCTCCCGGACAAGAAGGAGACGAAGCACCAAAAGCTTCCTCCGATCTACTTCACCGAGGATGATGAAGACGGAGTCCTGTACCCGCATAACGACCCGCTGGTCATAACGGCCCAGGTGAACGACCGCATGATGGAAGGAATCCTAGTCGATAGCGGAGCGGGCGCTAACGTCATTTCGGCCGAGGCGGTAAAGAAACTCGAGATACCATAAGACAGGATCAAGCCCTATTCAGCTGTGCTGGGTGGTTTCGTAGGAGGGATCTCGGCTAAGTCTACATGGAGCGTCGACTTTACCATTACCCTAGGGCAAGGGGATGAGAGGCGCACGGAAGAATTGACAGCCTTCATCCTTTCTGGGCTCTCCGGGTACAATATGTACCTCGGGCGACCAGGGATAAACGCCTTCAGAGCCATTTGTAGCACCCACCACCTGAAAATGAAATACCTAACCAGGTCGGGGAAACTCGTTACCGTGAGAGGAATCCAGAAAGTCGCGCGGATATGCGAGGTACGGATCATGGAAAACCTACCAGGAGATGGGACCGTCAAAACCGTGGGGTCTGAGAAGGAATTCAAGGGAAAGCTCCCCCTCCCCGACGAGACAGCAGAGCGGTACGAAGCTCCCGCTGATCTCCCAAAAGAGGTACCTCTACGAACTGACCCCAGCAAATTCTTTAAAATTGGAAATGCCTTTGACAGCGAAGAACAAGTCCATCTAACGAGATTCCTGGAAAAAAGAAGGGCCACGTTCGCCTGGAGCACAGAGGAGATGCCCGGAATAAACCCAAACGTTATCCAGCATAGTCTCAACGTGGACCCAGCGCACCCGGCAATCCGCCAGAGAAGGAGGGTCATCGGGGCAAAGAGGGACCAGGCCGCTCGAGAAGAAGTCCAAAAACTCCTGCAAGCAGGTTTTATCAGAGAGGTGTCATATCCCAAGTGGCTGGCGAACGTGGTTATGGTAAAGAAATCTAATGGGAAGTGGAGAATGTGTGTGGATTTCACTGACCTAAACAAGGCATGCCCCAAATATTTTTACCCCTTGCCGTCAATAGATCGACTGGTCGTCTCATCGGCCCAAAGCTCCGTCCTAAGCTTCCTGGATGCATTCTCTGGGTATAACCAGATAAAGATGAATGAGAAAGACTCCGAGAAAACTTCTTTCATCACCTCAACAGGAATCTTTTGTTACAAAGTGATGCCGTTCGGATTAAAGAACGCCGGTGTGACTTTCCAAAGGATGATTGACAAAGTATTCCGAGAGCAGCTCTCGAGAAATGTGGAAGCTTATGTGGATGACATAGTCGTGAGAAGCCCGTCCAAAGAACAACACATGAAAGACTTGGAGGATACATTCACCACATTCGACAAATTCCAGATCAAGCTAAATCCGGAGAAATGCGTGTTCGGGGTCACCAAAGGAAAATTCCTTGGTTTCATCGTTGGACAATGAGGAATAGAAGTGGATCCGGAAAAGACCCAGGCGATTCTCGACCTCAGCCCTCCCAGAAGCATCAAAGACGTCCAGGCCCTCAACGGGAGGCTCATGGCCTTAAGCAGGTTCTGTTCAAAATTACAAGAAAAAGCAATCCCATTTTTTAACACGCTGAGAAAAAACAACAAGTTCCAGTGGGGGCAAGAATGCAAAGAAGCCTTTGAGAAGATCAAAGAGATGCTTTGAGAGTTACCCAAGTTGGGAGTCCCAACGCCCGGTCAAGACCTCTACCTCTACCTGTCCGCATCAGCGTGGGCGGTGGCAGCAGTTCTAATCATGGAAGACGAAAAGAAAGAGATTCCCGTTTACTATACAGGAAAGATCCTGACTCCCGTAGAAAGGCGCTACACCAATATTGAAAAGGTCTTTCTTGCTCTTGTGGTGGCATCCTAGAAGCTACGACCGTACTTCCAGTCACACTGAATCCTTGTAAGGACCAACTGGCCGTTGAAGCAAATAACGAATAATCCAAACGCGTCAGGACACATGGTAAGCTGGGTAGTCGAACTCACCCAATACGAAATTCACTTCCTACCACGAACGGCGATCAAAGCTCAGGCCCTAGCGGACTTTATAACGGAAACCAGTTTCGACCAGGAGGAAGGAAAGCCACCCACCCCCTTCATCATTCAGGTAGATGGCGCCCGGTGCAAGGCAGAAGCGGGGGCGGGGATTGTAGTCCAAACTCCCGACGGACGAGACATCAACTACGCCTTCCGATTGGAGTTCGAAGTAACTAACAATGAGGCCGAATACAAAGCCCTCATTCAAGGCCTAGAGGTTGTCATTGCCCTAGGGGCAACGGACCTGGAAATATACTCAGACTCCTTGCTGGTCACCCGACAACATGACAACATATATGAGGTAAAGGAAGAAAAACTTTGGAAGTACCTACTCAGGGTTCAAGAGCTAAAAGCAAGCTTCTCAAGGTGCGAGCTCAAGCACCTTCCCCGGACAAAAAACACCGAAGGTGACGCGCTAGCAAAATTAGCAAGCATGGCCGAAAGAATACCAAGTAAGGTGTGGTTGAAAACTAAAACCAATCCGAGTGTAGACGAAGCCCAGGTCCTGACAACTGAGCCCCTCGCGTCGAAGGAATCTTGGATGACCCCGATCGTGGAATACATCCTTGAAGAAAAATTGCCTCCGGAGGATAAAGGGGCTAGGACCGTGAAACGGCGAGTGACATCATTTTTCCTCGAAGGGGGACGCCTCTACAAAAGATCGTTCGCGAGGCCCGCCCTCAGATGCGTCACGAATGAAGAGGGGAGTGAGCTTATGAAGGAGGTACACGAGGGGGTATGCGGGAACCACCAAGGGGAAAGTGCCACGACCCACAAAATGATGAGGCTCGGTTACTACTGGCTGAGAATGCAAGACCACTGCAAGGAATACATTCAGAGGTGCGCTAGATGCCAGGAGCACGGCAGCAGGATACACAACCCCCCGGCCATGCAAAAAGCCATATTGTCCCCGGCACCATTCGCAATGTGGGGGCTGGATATCAGTGGCCCCTTCCCGGAAGCATCTCCCGGGAGGTTCAAATTCGTGTACGTAGCCATTGACTACTTCACGAAGTGGGTTGAGGCAATGCCTACCGTGTCCATCACAGCCAAGAGGTCGCAAGAATTCGTATGGAGACACATCATGTGTAGATTCGGATTGCCAAGGTCCATAATAAATGACAACGGGACACAGTTCAATTGCGACAATTTTTGGGAGTTTTGTGAGCAATGGAAGATAGAGGAAAGATTCGCGTCGGTGGCGCACCCCCAGGCCAACGGGCAGGTCGAAAACGCAAACGGGCAGATCATAAAAGCTCTAAAAAGAAAGTTAGGAGGCAAAAAGGGAGGTTGGATCGAACTACTACACCAAGTCCTATGGTCCTACCGAACGACGGAAAAGGGACCAACCGGAGAAACACCCTTCAGATTAACTTATGGCTTGGAGGCAGTTGTCCCGACTGAGATCATGATCCCGTCAGTCCGCTGGGAGTCCTATGACGAGCAGCTCAACAATGAAGGAATAAAAGACTGCCTAGACCTGCTCGAAGAAAAAAGAGCTGTTGCGGCCGCCCGGATGGCGGAAGACAAAAGGAAGGTAGAGAAGTACTTCAATCGCAAAGTCAGGGAACAAAGCTTTGTCCCTGGCGAGCTGGTCCTAAGGGAAGTTAAGCAGCCCAAAAAACTCGACCCCCAGTGGGAAGGTCCTTACATTATCCATCAAAAGGTTGGACGAGCTTCATATCACCTAAAGAACATCGAGGGATACGAATTGCCCCATTCCTGGCACGCAGAATGTCTCAAGAAATTTTATGTGTAAAAAATCGATGTAATGCTTTGACAACATCAATAAAGGGGATTATTTTTGGAAAGATCTGCGCGTTAAAAGAAACACCCGGGCCACGCCCTACAGGATGTAATGCCCTGAAAAAGAAACACCCGGGCCACGCCCTACAGGATGTAATGCCCTGAAAAAGAAACACCCGGGCCAAGGCCAACAGGATGTAATGCCCTGAAAAAGAAACACCCGGGCCAAGGCCAACAGGATGTAGTGCCCTGAAAAAGAAACATCCGGGCCATGCCCTACAGGATGCAATGCCCTGAAAATCTTGTTATGAGTCGTCGCACTTAAACAAGAACAAAATAAAAAAAAACCCATCTCCGAAAACCCCGGGAGCTCTGGTACGTCCGGACCTACATCTGACCCTTTTGTCTGGACGCGTTGAACGTGTCCGGTTAAGTGACCCGGACGGAAGTCCGGACACACCCAGAATGCTGCCTTCCAAATCTATCACGTGTCTGGCTTTTCAGTCTGGCCTTATGACCCAGAGACACGCTCACGTCGTCTATATTTATGACCACGGGTGCAGCATGAAGAATTCCTTATATATATTTTTGTCCAGCCCGCGTGTCCGACCCTGTGACCTGGACAGGTAGTCCGAATGTCTCACAACTTTGCAAGATCTCACCTGACCCTCTGAGTCACGTCCGACCCTGTGACCCCGACGCCCCAGACGGATGCGTGTATTTTATGTCCAGAATTTTTATTTAAGCAAGCGAATGCAAGGCAGAAAGAGAAGAACTCAGACACGAACAAAACCCAGCAGCCTCTCATTCTCTTCACTCATGAAGAACCCTAGCACCGCTCAGCAAGGGGAATTCATCGCCACCTTCAACCTCAAGTCTTGCTCTCTGTAGATCGGGAAAGTGAGAGTATATCCGGAAGTTTTCTTCTACCTTCAGATGAACTCTTCTCTATTCTCTGTTGTTTTCTATATTAGTATGCTTGGCTAAGAGGACTAACTCTAGGGATGGTGATCTGACTGATATGATTCTATAATTTCTGCTACTACTTGGTTTGAGATTCTTGTCGATTGTTGCACGTTAAGTTATCTTTTACGCGTTCAATGAAAGTAGCTAATTTTTTTATTGCTTTACAAATTCCATTTTGAGCAAGATTTGTGATAATTGGAATGGTTGATTAACCTGTAGACTTGTGGAAAATTACACTGGATAAGTAAGATTTTCCCTCAAGTGCAAACATTAATTCCTTGTGCTCATTCCGTCTATTCATGTTGTGCTAAATCTGGATTAGATCTAGTACGTTCTGCTAGGCGAGTTCTTGAGGCTAGGATCTAGTCTCTAGAAAAGTTTTAGGAATTTCACCGATCGACATCTCAAACTAACTAGTAGGAATTGCGTAATCTGACAGTCGAAAAAGATAACCTGACCCGGAGTTCCATTTCACACATAGTTTTTACAAAATTTATTTGCTCATTTATTTACTAGTTTTCTCGCTATTTTAATTCACAAAACCAAAACAACCGACAACCCTCTTAATTTGCTATTTTCTAGGATTAGATTTAATTACTAAGTCCCCGTGGATTTGACCGCGGTAGCTTCTAGTTCACTATTCTCTTTGACCGAGATTTATTTTTGCTACCCATGGACATTTTTTTATTTGTATATTTTCTTGGATAATTTTCTTAGTTATTTTCGTTTATCTCTTATTTGCCTGTTTGCAAATTGGCGCCGTTGCCGAGGACTTGACTTTGTCTAGTCCTTAGCTTGGGTTGTCAATTGTTTTTATTTTATTTTCACTTTACTTTGAGTTTATTTGTTTTAGTTATTTTGTTACTTTTTGTTTTTAGTTTTCTTGCTTAATTTAGTTCTCATTTCAATTCCTTTTGTTTCTTTCTTCTTTGCCATTATAGGTACCTAGTGCATGCAAAGAACACATTCCTTTGGTCCTCCTGAAGCACATTTCGATCCTGAGGTTTAAAGGACTTTCCTCCAACCTCTCATAGCGAGAAGGCAACTAGATTTCAAAATGGCTGAAAATATTCTTCAAATCGAGAATGGCTAGAATAATGCTATGATGGGTACAATCAATAGACCGCGTGCTACCCTTAGGGAGCCCTGTTGTTCTACCACAGTTGACTGCTGAGTTACTTGCTGAGTGGAAAAAGTTGAAACCTTCACATCAATCGTCTGCTGTGCACAATCATCCAGCTAGGTGTTTCTTTGGAGCACACCCTGTAGATGCTTTAGACCATGTGCACCGGTTCTTGGTTCATCTGGACACTCTAGGTCTCGTTCCTAGTTTGGAGGAGTATGCAAGATTATGTTTATTTTCGAACAGCCTTTCAGGAGAGGCATCTAAGTGGTACCATCACTTTCCTTAGGGCATTATCACTTCTTAGGATCAGATGACAGAAATTTTATGAGAAGTACTTGCCTATCTCTAGGACTCGCCAGTTGATTGCTGGGCTAATGACTTTCAAGCAGTTGGGATCTGAGACCATTTGTGAAGCTTGGGACCGCTTCAAGGAGCTTCTGCACCAGTGCCCTCACCATGGATAGGTTACTACGTCTCTAGCACTTGGTTTCTTCCATGGGCTTAAAGATGAGAACAAAGGAGAGGTGAGATTTGCCTTGGGTGGTAATTTGCTTGCTAAAAATGGTGAGGAATTCATGGCTGCTATGGACTCATATTGCGAGGAGCTTAGACAATGGAGTTCAAGTGGAGGTAGAGTGTTTTCTATGGGTTCTAATTCATCCAGAGCTATAGACCCTTTTCTTAGAGTAGATGGCTGCTAAGCAGCCTCATGCTGAGACTACAATGGGCCAAATGTTAAAGATGTTGGAGCAGCTCACAATGGGTAAGACTCCTGCTCATTCTATGAAGCAGGTATCTTCTAGCTCTAGTGATTTGTGTTGTTGTTAGTGTAGTGGGCCACATGAATTTGAATCATGCCCAGAGATAGCTGAGATGCAACTAGATGAGGAAGTAAATGTTGTAGGCGAGTCTTTTAAAAGACAACCTTGGTTCAGAATCAGCATCCGAACTTGAGGTATGGCAACTCCAATAATGCCTTGAACTCATATCAGATGAGGCCTTAACAGCCTACTTAGATAGTGCCTCCTGGTTTTTCTCGGCCTTCCTACAATCATAATCAGCAATCTCAGTTTCAACAACCAACCTCTTCTTCTTCAAATACATCTAATCTAGCAAATTTGTTGGCTAAATTAGAAGCCAAGCAGCAGAGTCAGTATGAGCAGCAAATGATTACCAATCAGACTCTGACTGTAGGTCAGCAGAAGCTTGAGCAGCACATGGAACAGCTGACTCAATTGTTATTGAATCAAAGGACTCCTGTTTCATTACCTTCTCAACTGGATCCCAATCCAAAGGAGCAGATGAAGGTAGTGACTGTTCTAGATGCTGATGAAGCAGTGGTTTGTCAGGGAGTTAGTCTTCGAAGGGGAAGCAACTGATAAATAAAGATCAAGTGGCTGAGGACCAAACTGGAGAAGAGACTGGTCTTCTTTCTTCTAGTAGTGGTGCACCGTTAGGGCCTCCAGCCCCTCCTGAGGTAGTTTCTGAGGAGACCTAGGCTCATATATCTTCCCCTTCTCACACTATAATTGCTAAAAATTCCAAGGGTAAAGTGGTTCCTAAGGAACTTCCTTTTCTAATAGGTTGAAAGAGAAAGAACTTGATGATCAATTTGGGAAATTTCTGAATGTGTTTTCTAAGATTACTATCAATATTCCTTTGATTGATGCTATCAAGTAGATGCCTAACTATGCTCGTTTTGTGAAGGATTTGATATACAACAAGTGAAAGTTTAAGGAGAGTGAGATCATTCAACTGACAGAGACATGCTCTACAGCCATCCAGCAAAAGCTTTCTCCAAAGTGTGAAGATCCAAGGCAGCCCATCATCCCTTGCACCATTGGAGACATGGACTGTGGTTTTGGACTCTGCGACCTTGGAGCTAGTATAAACTTGATGCCTTATTCAATGTTTAAGAAGCTTCATGCTGGTGAGCTTGTTCATATTCATTTTAACTTGTAATTAGCTGATCGTTCTTCAATCAAACCTCGAGGTATGGTTGAGAATGTTGTGGTAGGTGTTGGTAACTTCTTCTTCCCTACTGATTTTGTCATTCTAGATATGGATGAGGATGATGAAGTACCATTGATTTTGGGTAAACTTTTCATGTGAACTGCTAAAACTGTCATTGATGTTGACAAGGGAAAGATCACTCTTAAGTTTAATGATGAGGAACTCAGTTTTGATATTACTAAGATGATGAGAACAAATAATTCTTCTCAAGCCGTGCTTTCAGTTGACGTTGCTGATGATTGTTCTGATGATTATGATGCTTGTGTTGCTAAGAATGCTGATGACTCTTCTTTCCTTCTTGAGAATTCTGATTTGCTAGAGTAGGTGTTATTCCACTCGATTAAGGATGATAAGGAGAGCATTGAGGTAGCTATTGTTGTCCAGCAGCTCAACCAGGGTCGATCTTACTTTTGCCCTTATACTCCTCCTGTGGAGCCATTGGACAGGCCTACTTAGAGGCTCGCTCCTTCAATAGAGAAACCCCTACTCTTGAACTCAAAACTCTCCCTTCAAATCTTAAGTATGCTTTCTTGGCAGAGGGTAGCGCCCTTCCTGTTATTATTTCTTTATCCTTGTTTGTTTTGTAGGAAAGCAGACTTCTGGAGGTGTTAAGAAGGCATAAGGGAGTTTTGAGGTGGTCAGTGGAAGATATTAAAGGGATCAGTCCGGGGTTCTGCACTCATCAAATTTACATGGAAGATAGTGTCAACCAGTGAGGCAGCCCCACAGGAGATTGAATCCAAATCTGAAAAAAGTAGTGAAAGCTAAAGTTCTAATGCTTCTGGATGCAGGTATCATTATTCCATCTCTGATAGCCGTTGGGTTTCTCCTGTGCAAGTTGTTCCCAAGAAAGGGGGAATAGTTGTAGTGCCCAATGAGAGAGACGAATTGGTGCCCCAGAGGCAGACCACTGGTTAGAGGATGTGCATCAATTATCGGAGCTTGAATGATGCCACAAGGAAAGATCACTTCCTGCTACCGTTTATTGATCAAATGTTGGAGCGGTTAGCTGGGCAATAGTTCTACTGCTTCCTTGATGGGCATAGTGGTATTTTCAGATCCCCATTACGCCTGAGGACCAGGAGAAGACCACCTTCACTTGTCCTTACGGTACTTTTGCATATAGAAGGATGCCCTTTGGTCTTTGTAATGCTTCAGCCACATTTCAGCGTTGTATGATGGCGATCTTTAATGATTTTATTGAGAAGAGCATAGAAGTTTTCATGGATGACTTTTCTGTGTATGGCTAGAGTTTTGATGTGTGTCTTGATCAGCTAGATCAGATACTTGGCCGATGTGAGAAGACCCATCTGGTTTTGAATAGGAAGAAGTGCCATTTCATGGTACAGAAAGGTATAGTGCTTGGTCACATGGTCTTCAAAGATGGTATTCAAGTGGATAGGCTAAGGTTTAGTTAAAGATGTCAGATATTTTCTGGGTCACGCAGTGTTTTATAGGAGGTTCATCCAGGACTTCTCCAAAATTGCAAAGCCCTTGTCTGATCTTCTGTAGAAAGATGTGAAATTTCAGTTCTGAGAGGTGTGTTTGAAAGCCTTTCAAATTATCAAGAGTAAGCTCATTACTGCTTCTATTGTGGTTCCTCCTGATTGGTCTCTTTCTTTTGAGATCATGACAGATGCTAGTGATTATGTTGTTGGTCCTGCATTGTGTCAGAGGAAGGATAAAATTTTGAGGGTTATCACTTATGCAAAGTAAGACTCTATCTGCTGCACTTGTTGTGGTGCTTGCTCTTGATAAGTCCAGGTCCTATTTACTAGGAAGTAAGGTAATTTCTCATACCGATCACTCTGCTTAGAAGTACCTATTCTAAAAGAATGATTCTAAGCCTAAACTCCTGAGATGGATCGTGCTCCTCCAAGAATTCAACTTGGAAATTGTTGATAAGAAAAGGAAGTAGAATGGAGTTGCATATCATCTGTCTAGGCTTGAGACTCCATATGACGGGGTCCCTATAAACGAGTTCTTTCCTGATGAGACTGTCTATGTGATTGGAAAAGTTAACGAGCCATGGTATGTTTACCTAGCTAACTATCTTGCCTCTGGTTTGATTCCCCAACATTTAAGCTACAACCGGAGGAAGAAGTTTCTTTTTGAAGCCCATCATTATGTTTGGGAGGACCCCTATCTCTTTAGGGGGTGTGCTGATGGTTTAATTAGGATGTGTATCCCCGATGATGAAGTTGATAGTGTGACAGAGTTCTACCATTCTCGAGAGGCAGGTGGTCACCATGGTCCCACTAGGACAGCTGCTAAGGGGTTAGAGTATGGTTTCTACTGGCCCACTCTACACAAGGATGCCCACCGCTTCTGCTCTCACTGCGATAACTGTCAGAGGATGGGGAACATTTCAAGAAGGCATGAGATTCCTCATAAGGGAATTCTTTAAGTTGAGTTGTTTGATGTCCGGGGTAATGACTTTGCTGGCCCATTTCCTTCTTCTCATGGAAACCATTTCCAAGTGGATTGAAGCAATCCCCTGCCCTTCTGCAAACGCTAAAACTATGGTCAAGTTTCTCAAGAAAAACATCTTTACAAGATTTAGTGTGCCCAGAGCTATCATCAGTGATGGAGGTTCTCATTTCTACAATCGGGCCTTTGATTCTCTAATGTCGAAGTATGGGGTGACTCATAAGGTTACCTTGCCTTTTCATCCCCAAACTAATGGTCAAACAGAAGTGAGTAACCAAAAGCTAAAATGGATTCTTCAAAAGACAGTCAATTCCTCAAGGAATGATTGGTCTGCCAAGCTTGATGATGCTCTGTGGGCTTACAGAACTACATTCAAGACTCCCACTGGTATGTCTCCTTTTAAGCTGGTGTATGGGAAGTCTTTCCATCTCCCAGTTGAGCTAGAACATAAAGCTTATTGGGCTCTAAAAGCACCGAATTTTGATATGAACGCTGCTGGTGAGAAGAGAAAGTTTCAGTTATTTGAATTGGAAGAGTTGAGGGAGCAAGCTTATGATAGCTCATGGATCTACAAGGAACGCTCTAAAAGAATCCATGATCAGATGATCCTGAGGAGTGATTTCAAAGTTGGTGATTACGTATTGCTGTATAACTTTAGACTTCGTCTCTTTCCTAGAAAGCTCAAGTCCCACTAGGCGGGCCCATTTAAGGTTGTGGGAATCACTTCCTATGGTGCCTACGAGCTAGAGAACAAGTCTGGAGAGGTCTTCAAGGTGAACGGTGCTCGTATGAAGAAGTACCTTGGCTCTACTTTTTCTCAAGAGCTGAAACGGTGAGAGACAACCCAGATGATGGTGATTCACTTGATGTTGGTGTTGACTGGCAAGAGATTGAAGTAGATGGCCAAGCAGTTATATGCCCTAATTCACCGCCACAAACACAACCCTCTCAGACACAACCGACTGTTCCACCTGAATCACAACCGCCTCCTTCCCAACCAGCCGGTCCTCCAACACAGCCACCTCCTTCACAATCAGCCCCACCTCAAACACAATCGAAGAAGAAGTAGAGGCCAAGAGGTCTCAATATCATTCAAGGAGGTGCCCCATTAGTTCCTCCTTGTATGGAGCAACCACCACATCAAAATAATGAAGCATTTAGTGGTACTAATAGGACGGGTCCAACTACACAAACCTTGTCCAGTCCTAGAGTTGCATCAAATGACAATGTCATGGCGGGCACAAGGGTTTCTAGAAATTACGATTTGCAGATTGTCCCAGTTAACAACGAAAAAACATCACACCTGCAAAGTGAAGGAAACAATGACGAATTCACTGAGGAACAAAATCCTCACTTCTCTGTTGACTCTTGGGACATTAATTCTGATGAACACAGAAATTAGAGCTTAAGTGAAGGGGATGAGTCAGATTATGTTTTCAATGATGAAGGTTTTGATGTTGAAGAGGATGACCTAGATGCTTTACGCGAGGGTGAGCACTTTTTTGGCGATGAGGAAGAAGGTGTCATAGGAGATGAATCATACTTGAGAAATGGAAAGCCTTTTGAGATGCAGCCAGATGGCACCATCAAGTTAGAACCTCGCCAAATGTTCCTGAACAAGAACATGTTTAGAGAAGTAATGCAAGACTACGTTGTCCAAGAAGGTATTGGCTTGTACAAAGTGGCAAACGACCTGTGGAAGTATACTATTAGATGTAACAACCTTGACACCTGTGAGTGGCGGCTTCATGCTTCTCTGTTGGTAGACAATGTCACTTTTATGATAAAAACCATCAAAAGAGAACATACATGTTCAAGACTCTCAGAAAACCCTGCAGTAACTTCGAGTTGGATTATGAGAAAGGTCTTGCCTGAGCTGAGGGCAAACTTGACTATGACCCCAAATTATTCAACATTTCATTCTCATAAAGTACGGCGTGCAAGCCAATTACATGAAATGCTTTAGAGCAAAGAAAGAGGCAATGAAGTTGTTACAGGGAAATCATGCTGAATCTTACGCCAATCTGCACCAATACACCAAATTAATCCTTGAAAGGAACCCCGGGTCTATCATAGACTTGAAGTATCAAGAATATGTCAACGGTCCTCCAACATTCAGCAAGCTATTCATTTGATTTAGAGCGTTACAGGATGGCTTTCTCAATGGTTGTAGGCCATTCATTGGTGTAGACGGTTGCCATCTGAAGGGGCCGTATGGTGGTGTTCTACTAAGCGTTGTTTTGCTTGATGGAAACAACAACATTTTTCCCATAGCTTTTGTTATAGTTGCTAGTGAGACAATAGAAAGTTTGACCTACTTCTTCAGTAACTTGCGATTGATTACAAATGAAGATGTGAGGAGGAGTTGGATCATCATTTCTGATCGACAAAAGGTAAGAACTCATATTGCATTATAAGGTTCTCAGTCTACTTTATAGCGCTGCTTTCTGATTTTTTTACAACATATTCATATCTTGTAATAGGGTGTTGAACCCGCACTGGATGCTGTCATGCCAAAGGTTACCCGAAGGATATGTTGTAGACACTTATATGCCAATTTCAAAAAGGATCATCCTGGTATTTACTTATAGTCTTCAATTTATTTTGTGTTCTTGTTTAGCTTTTGTTAATATTTAACGCATGTTAACAACATTGGAAATTGTTATCAGGTGCTCTGCTAAGAAATTTGTTTTGGGAGGCGGCACAATGTTACACTAATGCGGCGCTTAAGGATGTCCTTAAGAGGATTGAGGAGACATCCTTAGGTGCGTTTCGTTACCTAAGAGAAGTTGACTATATCATGTGGGTAAGGCTGCATATGCTGAAGGATGTCAAAGTCATAGAGACAACTTCCAACTTTGTCGAATCTTTCAACAGCAAGTTGTCTGGAATAAGGGGTAGTCCCATATTTGCTCCTCTTGATTCCCTTCGGCGTACATTGATGAAGAAGATCAACGAGAGAAGAGAATCGGTTAGAAAGCTGAGTGGGAGGATAACACCTTACAAAAAAGGTGTTATACAAGAACACAAAAGCTGGTTGTCGATGTGGGCATACAACAAGCAGTGATATCGAGTTTAAAGTTACAGATGCAAACAGACATTACATAGTGAATCTTAGAGAGGCATTGTGACTGCATGGCTTGGGATCTGTCAGGAATTCCTTGCAAGCATGCTTGTGCTATACTCAACTGGAAGAGAATGGACAACCAATTTGTTGATCCTTTCTTCTCCATTTCAAAGTATGCAGCCACCTATGAATTTGCAATCTCCCCTATCCCGGATCCATCTCTATGGCCAGAACCTGTTGGCTTGATGATTTGTCCCCTCCCTTTCTTAAAAACTATCTGGTAGACCAAAGAAAAACAGACGAAGAGAAGAAGGTGAACCTGGTCCAACCATGAAAAGATATACCCATGTGACTTGTGGGAAATGCAAGCAACGTGGCCACAACTCTAGGACATGTTCAGGCCAAACAAACAGAGGGCAAAGTCAAGGTATGGGTCTTTTACTTGCTGAGGACGATGGTGATGGGAATGGTGCCACAAGAGCTATGCCACCAGCTAGGAAGAGAAAAGGTAATAAAGCAGGTCTTCTTCCAGGCCAAATCAAAGAAGGAAACAGAAGACCATATCGCAAGGTAGTGTCTATGTTTTGTTGGTTTTAAAATCTATTTAATTGTCATTTGTAGCATAAATTGACCATCTATTATTCTCTTTCAGGTGTTGAGGAGCTAGGCGCTTTTTAAGACAACAATGTTTAGGTGTATTCAGATTGACTATATTAGACTAGTGAATGAACTAGACAGTTGATGACTTATCTTGTATTTTGATGCTCTGCGTCAACCAGAGGACATCCAAGTGGTTGTATTGTGACTTAGGTTGAAAGTTTTTTTTGCTTGTGTTATGGGTTGGGAGTATGGTACAATCTGTAATTGCCCAGATTTCTGTCGCTTGAAACATGTGGGATAAACTATGTCTTTTTGTTGCTTCAATGCTATATCAGATTTCCATTACTTCAAATTTTAATTGTTTACTGATTCAAGTAGCTTGATTGCTTCAAATTTTAATTGTTTACAGATTCAAGTAGCTTGATTGCTAGAAAACTATGGTTGTTGTACAGATTTGTGTTACCTGAAACTTGTGGCATTAACTACAGATTTTTATTGAAAACTTGTGGCATACAGATTTTTGTTGCTGTACAGATTTGTGTTGCCTAAAACTTGTGGCATTAACTACAGATTTTTGTTGAAAACTTATGGCATACAGATTTTTGTTGTTGTACAGATTTGTGTTGCCTGAAACTTGTGGCATTAACTACAGATTTTAATTGTTTACAGATGTCCATTGTCATACAGATTTCTATTGCTTGCTTTAGATTTTAAATCTGTGAGATACCCAGTTTTATATTGCCTTGAAACATGCTTCCAATTGTAATGCCCAGCCTTAATCCGGAAATTTTTGCACAGAAGCGAGACCCCAAGGGGCTCTTACGGATTAGGTCATGGACCAATTAGACATCACCGGCGTCGGGTCAAAGACCCAACCAGCCTATTACTCAGTGCAGGTGGAACAACCACCCACTTTGCCACAAGCAAGAGTCAAGAGTGGACTTAAACCTCCCAACGACAAGTCCCTTCACTGACTCACATTCCCGTGGCCCAAATGCCTCGGTCGAATGCCAGGCCACAACTCAGACTCAGTCAACTCCGTCCCTCTCACTGCATCCCGAGTACACGTGCGTCCCTTAGCGGCCGCACTCGTCCTCAGCACTGTCGGGCCTCCAACAGCCCAACAGCCAAAGACCCCCAACTAGTACGAGTCAGTAAGGTGTGCTAACGCGGGCCACGTCATGGCAGTAACTACAGGTTCAGGTAGCTAGATTGCTTTAGATTTTAATTGATTTACATATTGAAAACTGTAGTTGCAATACAGGTTTTTGTTGCTTGAACTATAGTTGCACTACAGATTTTTTGTTGTTGATTAATAACATTGATTCAATTGTGGCTTATAACAAGAGTTATACTGAAGCATTGAGATTCTGAAAAAAAAAAGAGTTATACTCATAAATATTGAAGTGCGGTAATACAATATCCAAGCATATAGCTTACATCAGCTCAACACCATAAACTAGGTGGCTAAAGTGTTATCAAACGCAAACTAATCAGTACAACCATCATCCGAATTACACTACCTTCAAGTACAACAATACAATCATCACAAGTATTACATAAGACAATATAACAAGTTTGGTCTTCTCCGACTTCAAATCAACTATGTCTTTTTTAAGAAGATGTTTGAACTCTCTTACTTCGTCACTGAGCTTCAACATTTGCTCTTGTATGACCAACATATCACCATTAGATCCACCAGATGTAACTTCTTCACCGTACAGATCAGGCCTCAACAAATGGGAATTGAATTCCATTTCGTTCCACCACTTGAATATCCCATTAGGACAATTACAACTGTAAAACAATTTTTGCTGATTGTCACAAGTAAGAGATACATACAGTCGTGCATTCTTATTACACTTGCACTTCACATTGTAAAATATGAAGCGGCTTTCACTCTTTCTGTTGCTGGACGAAGACATTGAATATAAAGCTACCTGCTTAAAAGGCATCAGTTATATATCAATGGTATACTGAACAGTTGGATAAAAGTAACATGTTTGAGCTCAGATTTGGGATTTGCCCATCATCATAGCTACTTCTTTTGGTATTATCAAATCAATGACTAATAGAATCTATGGAGCAATACTAGATTGAGTTCGCAAGGGTAGGAGCAATGATGGTTTGAAAATATGCTTGAACACAAATATAGCCCAACAAAATTGCAACCATTATCACTTTAACAACCTAGATAGAACACAATCTGGTACCACTTCAACACAAATTCAACTCAAAGATAATGACAATACCAAAAAAAAGGGGGCACACAATCTGGTATATTGAAGAGTTGGATAAAAGTAACATGTTTAAGCTCAGATTAGGGATATGCCCCATCATCAAAGCAACTTTTTTTGGTATTAGAAATCAATGACTAACAGAATCTATGGAGCAATTCCAAATTGAGTTCGTAAGGGTAGAAGCAATGTGATAAGTGTGAAATACATCTATTTTAGGGCTTTAATTCTTCATATTTTGATAACAATTCATGTCATTGAAATGGTAATGATCCCTCAGTTCCCAAACCATCTCCTTGAGCAACTCACTATTCGGAATCCTAATCTACCATCAAGCACTTCAAGTTCTATCGAGTTACCTCGTTACCGAAAGGGGGAGCACAAGGGGGAGAGAACTAAAGGCTTAATAACAATGCAACAGTGGAGATTCTCAGGTATATGTCGCTTGTTCTTTATTGAGGGGGTGAACCCCTATTTATAGTGTTTCTCACAGGCCTTCTGGCCTATCACAATGTGCCATCCTGGCACATAAATATCTTGATAGGCCTATAAAATATCTAATAAATATCTTATCCTAACTTCCCTACTTTCGATCGCTACTTATACTTGCTTTGTTCCCCTATCGACCGGTCGTTATTCATGCTATATTTGGTGTATTTGGTGACCGGTCACTTTTTACATTGTATCTCGTATTCCTGTCGTCTAGTCACGAACGACCGGTCGTAGCGACGCTTTTGGTGACCGGTCACAGGCGATCGGTCACTTTCTATGCTATGTTCTAGGGCTCTTGACGATAAACGAAAGCGACCGGTCACTGCTTGGGGTCTGTTTGAGGTCTTCTGTGCCTAGACAGGGACGCCTGGTCGTTGCCTCGGCCTTCCTCTTCCTTCCTCCCCTGCTCTACTGGGCTATTGTTCTTTCTTTGGGGCTTCTAGACATATTTTCCCCCTTCATCAGTCCCACAAGTTCTACTTTTGGCGTCTTTAGCGAAGAAAGTAGGACTTAGAACTTGACTCTTCTAGTCCGGCTCTTAGGGAATGAAAAATTTTTGCTTCTTTTGCGTTGGGTCTTGTCCTCTTGTTCCCTATCTCCCAGTACCACAAGTTCCACCTTTTTCTTTCGGACAAAAGGGTGGGACTTATTACTGTCCGTTTGATGCGCGTGCCACACTCCCGCCTGTGCTTATACGGAGTGACCGTTTGTGGAAGTTTTATCGTCTTACGCACGCCAGCCGTCACTGCGGAATGTGCAGAGTCTCTGTACTTTTCCTGCAAAAAAGCGCTTTTTTGTTTGTTTTTATATTTTAAATATTCTCGAAATTATTTTACCGCTTTTAAAAGGCTTTGGGAGGGTGACACTTTCTCTTTCTTTCGGTTTTGTGCTTCACAGGTTTTCGTGCCTTCTCTTTCGCTTCGCTATTTCTGCACCCTCTATCTTTGCTCTGCTTCGTCTTCCCTGTTTACCTCGCCTCCGTACTTCCTTGCTTCAATGGCGTCTTCCAGCTCTAAATCGTCTCGCACCTCTCCTCTAAACGCCATCATGGGTTCCAAATTGGGGGGAAATTTCGCCCAACGTTCTTGAAACCTAAGTCCGCCTATTCCAAAAATCGGGAGCCGCTGCCTAGTATTCTGGATGTTAAAGCTCTCGATTCCCTCCTTGCGAAGGTGGAGGTTCCCACTGGGACTCAGATTTTCCTTCCTTCTGATGATTCGCATCCCCTCGATGATTTCGGTCGTGGCTACGCCGTGTATTCCGATTTCTTTCTGCGTGGAATGGCGGTTCCTCCCCACCCGTTCGTAGTGGGTTTTTTGATTCGCCGTTGCTGTACGCTTGCTCAGCTTCACCCGAAGGCTGTATGTCAGCTCCATGCTTATATTGCTCTCTGCGCCGAGGAGGGGGTTGCGCTTTCTGCTACGGAGTTTGTCCAGTTCTTCACGAGCAGGGTCGATTCCGGCAACTTGACCATATCCGGCCGGTCTGGGTATTCGCTTTTCGAGTACAAGAAGCTTGCTCAGCGCTGGAATGCGCGGTGGTTTGTCATCGTCCCGTCTCCCGGGCGGTACCTCGGGGTTGCCTATTTTCCTTCGATTATCAAGGGCTCCCTACACTGCCCTACGTCACCCAAATCGGAGCTCCCCATGTCCCGGGTTCTGAAGGCGGTGAGTGACCTCCATCCAAGCGTGGAGGACTTTTTCACCAGCGCGCGCCTGGCCTCACTTGCGCATTCTGAGGGTACGAGTTTTCCCTCCCTCATGTTCTCCTTTCGCTTTTTGCTTTGCCACAGTTTCTCGTTACCCGTGCTTCCCTTTTGTCGTAGATTTTCCTCAATTGGGGGCAAAAGTGGGTCCCTTCCATAGTTGGCAGCTAGTGTCCTTCAAGACGGGGGAAGGGAAGGTGGACTACTACGTCACCCTGGATGCTGTGGAGAAGTCAGATCTTCGCGAAGAAGAGGCGGTTGTTGCTGGTCGGAAGAGGTTCGGGGATGAAGTTGAACACCCGGCAAAGAAGCAGAGACCAGCGAGGGTTAGAGAAGAGGGGTCTCCTCGGACACCGGAGACCCGGTCGCCTGACACTTCAAATCAACCAGGTACTTGGTACACTAGTCCAGGTTCCGGCCGTCGGGTATTTCTTCCTCTTACGCCTGGGTCAGATCTCAATCTTAGTCCATGGGACGAGAGAGGGTGTGCATGTGCGGTCTCGTTCTCCGTGTTTTATCTGTTCCGGCTTTCGTTGTTCTACTTCTTCTTCGCCTTGGCTGCTACCTGCTGCCGACGTCTGGTTCTTATTCACTTGTGCGTGTTTCTCTGCTTGCAGCTCCCGAGGCCGAGAAAGCCGGGGCCGAGGAGAGAGCAGGACAATCTGGCGCGGGCGTGGTGCCCGATCAACCGTCCTTTACTCAGCCTCGCCAGAAGACCCTTGCTTCGAAGGGTAAGGTGAAGCATATGGCCAAAAGGACGAAGGCCTCCGACATAGTGCACCTCGATGGGTCGGGCGCTACAGATACCGCTCCACAACAGGAGTTTTTGGAGGAGACTGTCCCTTCTGGGTCCAGGGCTTCATTACCCAGGGGAGGCGTCTGCGGAGCGAGCATTGTGCCGGGCGCAGCTGAGGGGGTACCCGTGGACCCAGAGCTTTGCTCGAAGGTGATGAAGGATACTGATACCGCCTCGTCGTCCTCACCTCCTCCGCCCACCCGCGATTCTTTCTGTGGGCCCTCTGAAAAGGATGGGTGGTTCTACCTGAAACGGTATCGAGGATGCTCTCCCACATTGTTTCCACACCGAGATGTATAGTGGTTCGGCCAATAATCCGGCCTACGTCCACTTCTAGACAGAGCATTATTCATTCTTTGGTTTACAACTCTAGAGAGCCCTTTGGGTTGAGCTCCCTTTTTTTCTAACTTGAGTCCCTTACAAATGAGCCCCTCTACTTCTATTTATAGACTTTCTATGGCCAGGTTACCCTTAAGCCCCTATACATGTGATAGTATTACATAAATATAGCTATCAGTCCTTTTACGGGTAGTCTCTCCGGACTGGAATACTGCTTCCGCAATGGTCTAACTCTTCCGGGCCGTCACTTTAACAATAATCCTTCCGGTAGTTATTCTATCGGTAGCGATCCTTTAGGCAGCAGCCTTTCCGGTAGCAGGCCTTCCGGTAGTAGGGCTTCCAACGGTAGGCCTTCCGCCAATTGGTCTTCCGGTAGATTCTCTTGGTAGATCCTTCCGGTAGCGGGGTCTTTCGGTAGCAGGCCTTCCGACAATAGGCCTTCCGACAATTGGTCTCCGGTAGTAGTCCTTCCGCTAGTAGGTCTTCGGTAGATACTGTGGCCTTTTAGCCATGGTATATTTCATACCATTACATCAGTCCCACAAGTTCTACTTTTTAGTACAAAAAAGTGGAACTTATAAAAGGAAGATAAAATTTACACTTTGTACTCTTTTCTTTTCTACTATATGTCTCCTAGTCCCACAAGTTCTTTTTCTTTTGCCTAAAAAAGGAAATGAACTTACAAACTTTAGCCTATACAAGAGCTTGTCTACTGGTCACCAAGAAGTCCCACAGGTTCCGGGGGTGATGGAGTCCCACTTGTACTCCTGAGAAAAGGTCTCCGTTCCTCGACCGCGCTATAATAAGAAATCCAAAGATCTGGAATTCCGAAGGACCATAATAATTCCAGAAGACCATAATAATTCCAGAAGACCATAATAATTCCAGAAGACCATAATAATCCCAAGAAGACCGAGATAATATTAATGGGATATTTCTTCCATAATCAGATTCCTGCTTGAATTACTTTATTCCTTGGACCTGCATACCTAAATTTAACAGATTAAAAGATACCTAAATTTAACAGATTAAAAGATATTTGTCTTTAGGGCTGCCCGGAGCGACCGGGCTTCCCCAAAAGTTGGAGGCTCTTTTTACAATGAAGAATTTTAGACTGCTCTTTTGTTTTTTTGCCAAGATTTCTTTCGGTAACCATTTAGTTACACTTTCACACTCTACCACTGTACACATGGTGAGATCATCGATTTAACACTCTACCGACTTCGAGACGGTGAGATCGTCAGTTTAACACTCTACTGGCAGTAAGGCAGCGAGATCGTCGGATGAAATACACTAGCATCGTTGATGGTAGATCGTCGGATACAAAACACTCTACCATTGCTGATGGTGAGATCGTCGGTTACATTCTTTGTCTTTCTTTTCTTTTCTCAAGACTCTCTGGTCTTGGTTTTGAGTAAATCAAAAATGATTTATGATATCTTTTTTTGTATAAAAAACCAGAGGGTGATCAATCCTCTAGAAAAAGTTTTGTAAATTTCCGGTGGCAAAATAATATTCACAATGAAATATCAAAAAGTTTGGTACCTCTTTTTTACCTGTGGAATGATATTACCGGTAGATTGGCTTTACCGATGAATTTGGGCAGATCCCGCACCTCACGGGTAATATTATCCCACCGATAGGACTCCAATTTGCCACCGGTGGAGATGATTTTCCCTATTGACATATCCCTAAATTCTGTTGTGACCAGTTACCTTTGGTGTGTACTCTTGATAATCCAACGTCCGTACCAGACCGGTATTTATACCGGGAGCTTTCTGGAAATGTAAAAAGACTGCAACTTCATGGTTCTCCCGAGAGGCTTTTAGCTTCCGGTAGGTGATGAGATTCTGCTACCGTCCGGGGTTGAATAAAATTGCCGCCCGGTAGTTGGACTCAAGTCGTCAAACTGAGTTATATTCTGATGATTCAAGCTGGTTGTCTTCGTTTAGTATTGTTGAAGATAACGGCCTCCGAGAAGAGAATGGCCTCCGAGAGGAATTACATTTCTCTTCCGGTAGATATGCTTTATCCTGAGGGAGATTGAAAACAGGCTGGCACTCCAGATCATACTTCCATTGCCAGCGTTTTAGGGATGCTCTTTGGGCGATGAAATACCGCTCCCGAAGACTGAACCACAGTTGCATGGGGTTGAGGTCGAGAGTTCCAGTAATTATCGCTTGATAGAATCTTTGTAAATTTGTTAGCCTTTTGAGGTGTTTCGGTAGAGATGAGAAGCTACCAGTGGGGAATTTAGGCCGTTGCTGGTGGAGACAAAGGGATATAATTTGTTGCCGTTGGGGGTGAGAAGTTTCTACCGGAGAGGATATCCAAATTTCTACCGGAGAGGATATCCAAATTTCTTGGATGCTGCCCGGTGCTGGAGAAGTGAAGTGTAACAAATTGTTACCGGTAGTTGCTATTGATGGAGACCTCAAACTGTTACCGGTGTAGACCTACCGGAGAGGATATCCAATTGGTACCGGTGAAGAAATAAAATTTTCAAGCTGCCCCAAAACCGGACTTTTGCCATCGCGTTGGTCGTTAGATGACGATAGCTTCCTGCCGCATGCTGCACAAGGTACTACCGGTAGACTCGTCGTGCGCTGCTCGGAGAATACCGTAATGCGATACCTACTGAATCACTAAAAGGCCCGACAATTTGATAACCATAGCAGCGCTGAAGCTCAAAACAGAGAAGCACGGTGAAGATGGCAAGTTGCATCTTTCGTGCCAATATTTCTACCAGGTTGATGCTCCTACCAAGTTGATGTTTCTACCGGGGCTTTTCTTCTCCCTCTCTTTTTGTGCAGATTCATCCGTACGCTTCAGAAAATCCTTCGCTAGCTTGATACGGCTCTCTCCGGTAACCTTTAGAGACCAACCCTCTTCGATTGGTCACAGAAAGAAAGACTGTATAGATGGAACCTCACCCGGGGATGGGCTATATTGCTCGTTATCCTCTTGCACGGAGAAAGTCCATCCATGCGGTCCATGCTTCAGAGTTTGGCTTCCGGGAGATAGTGCCTTCCGGGCTATGAATCGGGATTTTTCCGCCACACTTGAGTCCTTCCGGTAGAGGCCAAACCTCCGGTCATAGGAGCGGATAAAATTTGGAGCTCAGTACCAAAACATCGACATATAAAGATAAGATCAAGGTAGCATTTCAGTTTAAACTAAGAAATTATATTTGGAAATTGACATCTGTTTTCTTACGTGGCAGCGAAGGAATGCCTACTGCGCGATTCACACAGTCCCCAGCATGCTAAGCCAAAACTGATTTGGCCAACATGGTTCTATCAACCATTTCGTGCATTCATATTATGTTTCATCATTATAGCAACAACAAATTTAGTAGGCAGTAGCGAAATTGCAGCGGTAGTGAAGCAATAACCATGGCTAAATAATTTTAATACTTCAGTTTTCACAGGACGCTGATACTAGATTGAAGGAACCGATAATTCTGCGTATTCAACTTTTAAGCAGGCCAGCCACAAAGAGCAGGATTAATACAGGGACATTCGAATTACTAACTATAACTGACTAGGTGTCTGACGTGTGAAAGTGCCAACATTTTAACAGAAAATGTTCATTTGACAGTAAATGCAAAAGCATATGCAGTATTGCTCGTATAATAATTCTCGTGCATAGATAGCAGCAGGGGCAATAAGCAATTAAGAGGAAAATGTTTTAACAAAAGTTTAGCAGACACAATATTTGAACACCGGTTGTACGGAGCAATAGAACAGATTTTGAAGTTTTAAAACTCATTAGGTAGCAGTACAACTCAAATGTGACATGTTTAGTGCAGTAACGTGTGTGAATGTAGTGAATTAAGAAACGGTATTGAATTAAAGTACCAAAAATGGTGCACAGCAATAGCTTTTGCAACAAAGTACAAGCAGGAATGCAAGTTTTAGAACTGGTTTCTAATTGTAGTACATCTTAGAAATTTTAGACAATTCAAGCAAGACAAAGCCTATGATCATCCTAGCGCATCACTTAAATTCTTAGATTTCAGCCATTAAGGCCTCAGTAACAGCTTTTAAGATAAGCATGAACGATTTTATCCAGAGGTACGTTGAACTTGCAGAAACAGGTTGACCAACCTGAACAAATTTAAGCAATGACATGAACAAAGAAGAAAGCCAAAACACAATGACAGTTTCCACAACAGTGTATTGTACGGGTGTGGCTTTAAATCTATGCAGGTCTCTAGTAAGCAAGAAACACAGTATAATGGCGAACTTATCAGCAGCGAAATAAATGCCAACTTCTAGTCCGAAGATAGCCACAAACTGGTTTGGCTTTTTCTAATCAAGTTATGCATTTATGTTAGTTCACAGCTAGAGGAAACAT
The DNA here is from genome assembly GCA_023374045.1 of Limonium bicolor. Taxonomy (NCBI): domain Eukaryota; kingdom Viridiplantae; phylum Streptophyta; class Magnoliopsida; order Caryophyllales; family Plumbaginaceae; genus Limonium; species Limonium bicolor. Next base: position 6,512,274 of record CM041777.1, read on the forward strand.
CCACCTACGTCCCAGTTTATTCCTTCAAGACCCGTTTCGACTGGAGAAGTAAAATCAGAGTATCCTCAGAGAAAATTTGTGACCTGCCGATTTAAATTGACGCTGATTCCAACTTACTTTGGCGAACAGGAGCTAGATAAATTAGGTTTGAAGACTTACCTTGTTATACCGTGCTTGATTTCAACAGAAGCGCATGAGCGTACCTTTGTGAAATTGTTGGAGCTTCCCATTTAATGTCTTTTAAAGATGTTCTTCCAGCAACTCCTCTAGGGCGCAGCGCGGTATTACCGATGGTTTGACATTACCGGTAGCTTGAAATTACTGGTAGCTTGACCTTACCGATAGCCTAATATTACCGGTAGCTTAATATTACCGATGGTGGTAATATACGGTTGAGAAGTGTATCGGTAGCTTACTACTGTCTGATTTGAACAAAATGTCGCCGTCCTTTAGGTGTTATGCTCTCGGATGAGCCTCGATCTACGGAATTTTGAGCTGTACATGTGCTTGATCGCCAATCGAATTACTCATTCAACATCGAACCGTTCTTACAATTTTGAAGTTTGTTGATCCTCTCTCCCTCAGGATCGAGAACCGATTTTCAGATATGTTACTTCATTCTTCCGTTGGAGCAAGGAAGTCGAGCTTCCGACAAAATTTGACTGACGAATCTCGATAAATCTCTTTGGTTGAATAATTATATCTCGGTATCTTGAGATCTGGATGTTCATGTGGACTACGCGCATAGGCTGGGCTTCTAGCTTTCCTCCTTAACCGTCACTCAACCGATATATCGGAATTTTGATCGTGAGACCGAAGTTCCACAAACATGTTTTTGACGGATCTCCTTGATCTTATGTTTCTACCGATTAATAGCCTTTTAGGCATGGTTAAATTGATGTCGAAAGATGTGTTGGGAGACAATTCTTTTGGAGTTGTTCAGCGATTCTTGATTGCGTTGGATCCTTCCATTCGCCTTTCCGATTCTCCGCATCGGTTCTCTCTGTCGATTATCTTTATCGTGGTGTGAAACAGGATTGGCTTCCTTGATCTGCTCCTTTAATCTCGATCTGCTCTGAATTTTAATCGTTGATATTCAATGAGAATCCTCTGAGCGTGTTTTGCTTTTGATCTCGCTTTGAGCTTCATTTCTGCAAATCTTGTGATGTTCGATAACTGCATTACTCCTTCGAACAGTCTTGATCCATTAAACAGTTACCTCGATCCATCGAACAGTTGTTTCGAACCGGTAATGAAGAACCAGTCCCTCGCTACACCTTTGAATTGTGGATAAATCGTGGTTGATGTTCGATTCCCACATACGGCGCCAAATGAAACGGTATCGAGGATGCTCTCCCGACATTGTTTCCACACCGAGATGTATAGTGGTTCGGCCAATAATCCGGCCTACGTCCACTTCTAGACAGAGCTATTATTCATTCTTTGGTTTACAACTCTAGAGAGCCCTTTGGGTTGAGCTCCCTTTTTTTCTAACTTGAGTCCCTTACAAATGAGCCCCTCTACTTCTATTTATAGACTTTCTATGGCCAGGTTACCCTTAAGCCCCTATACATGTGATAGTATTACATAAATATAGCTATCAGTCCTTTTACGGGTAGTCTCTCCAGACTGGAATACTGCTTCCGCAATGGTCTAACTCTTCCGGGCCGTCACTTTAACAATAATCCTTCCGGTAGTTATTCTATCGGTAGCGATCCTTTAGGCAGTAGCCTTTCCGGTAGCAGGCCTTCCGGTAGTAGGGCTTCCAACGGTAGGCCTTCCGCCAATTGGTCTTCCGGTAGATTCTCTTGGTAGATCCTTCCGGTAGCGGGGTCTTTCGGTAGCAGGCCTTCTGACAATAGGCCTTCCGACAATTGGTCTCCGGTAGTAGTCCTTCCGCTAGTAGGTCTTCGGTAGATACTGTGGCCTTTTAGCCATGGTATATTTCATACCATTACACTACCACCGCGGCCGGCCTCTTCCTCTATTGCCCGTGACGGAGTCGTCTTCCTATTTCAATCTGTGGAAGGAGGCGATTCGCCGGTCTGACTCTCCTGACGGTCTCTTTGCTCCTATGAAGGTCGTGACTACGGCGAAGGAGAGGTTAAGAATTGGGGAGGGTGGAGCGGACGCCATCATGCGTCACTCTTTCCCTCTAGACGACTCGCTCAACCTAATGTGGCAGGGGATCTACCGGGTGAATGATTCGTCTTAATGCTGGTATTGCATGCCTCTCTTAATTTTCTTATGTTCATCGTTTTACTTTGTACAGACGGTGGCTTTTGCTCAAAGTGTGGATGTGCACATACGGGCTCTCCATTCGAAGCTTCGCCTTGAGGAGTGCCGGGCCCGCAACGCTCAAGAGGAGTAGAGGATAGAGCGGTCTTTCAATAGCATCTTCGTTGACACCGTTCAAGAGGAGATCTCCAGACGGGTGCGTGAGCAGACCGCGACTATAAAGAAGGAGCTGGGCGATGCTCGCCGGGCGTGTACCAGGCAGAGTGACGAGTACGAGGAGCAGTTGAAGAGGCTGCGTGAGGAAAACTTCTCTCTTAAGAGCCAGATCCGGCCGCTGAAGACGGAAGTTGCGTCTCTAAAAAAGGTACGAAGTGAGTTTACTGATGACCGGTTGCATGCCTTTTCTGACTTGGAGTCCTTGGTGGGGCAGGCTCGAGCTTCCCATGATCAAGAGGTCGAGAGCCTGTGTGCTGAGAAGGCCACTTTAGCGCAGGAGAAAGCGTTGCTTGCTGAGGATGGGGCTAAGCTTGCACAAGAGCTTCGTTCCGCCTCTGAGGAGAATGCTCTCCTGAAAAAGGAGTTGTCGTCCTCCGAGGCGAGAGCAAAGGAGGTGACCCGGGCGGGCGAGGTCCTGGCCTCCGAAAAGGAGAAGCTATCTGCCGAGCTCCACAAGTTGTCTGGTGAGCTTGCGGCTTCCACGGAGCAACGGCTTTCCTCCGAAGAGAGAATAAGGATGCTGGAGGAGGAGTCAGCTAAGCTGCGGCTAGAAAACTCCGAGCTGGCCACGAGAGGTGATTCTTTACTCTCCCAATCATTCTTTGTTGCTTTCCTCGCCCCCCCCCCCTCTTTTTGATGAAAGTCTTCTCTCTTTATCTTTACTTAGACTCGAGGCCTGGGAATCCCGTCGAGGGGCTAGAGAAATTGAACCTGCGGATCGACGACCTTGAAGAAGAGTTGATTGCCGCAAATGCTAACCGCGATCGGTACCGGGCTTACTCTCACACCCTGGAGCAACAGGTGACCGGTCTCGAGGCCTACTCTCGGAAGGTGCGGGAAGACCTGCAGCAACAGAGCACGAAGCTTGCCCACCTGAAGGAATCCTTCACCTCTCAGTGCGGGAGGATGGTTAAATCGTGCCGCCAAATTGTCTCGAGGTTTTTTACGGGCAAGGGGGAGGTCATGGACGACAACCTTTACCGGGAGTTGTCTTTTAAGGAGGTTGCACAAAAGACCTCCTTTCACGAGGTGCTTGAGAAGTTTGGGCGTCTTCCTGGGGAGACGTGCTTTGTTCCTGGCCAGGCATCTTTCTTTCCTCCCGGGAGCACCGCGCATCAGGGTGGTGCAGGTCTCCGGTCCTTTGCCGGGAGGTCTGGGTCTTCGGAGAGTGTACAAGGGGCCGCTGCCGTGAATCTCGACACTGTAAAGGAGACTTCGATAGGCCAGAGAAAACTTAGATTAGTTTTAGCTTTCTTTTTTTTTGATGTGCACGTGCTTTTAACAGTTAATGGAATTACTTGTCAATTGCTTTGCTAATTAATGCCATTTTTTGTTTGTTTTGCGCGTGCTACTGATTGCTTTCTCTTAGTCGATTGTTTTTATTTTACGGGCACGACCGGTCGCACTCATCGACCGGTCGTTCCGTTTTTATCTTAAGGATGCGACTCGTTCGTTTTTGACGTCTAGTCGTTCCTGCTCTCGCCCGGCCGCAATCAGTGACCGGGCGTTTCTGTTTATCCTTTCCCTATCCTTGCTTTTGGTAGCCAAGCGACGGTACTCGCGGCCGTTCCCCTTTCCCTTTTCTTTTTCTCGTGTAAGGGAGAAAGAGTTGCGGGGGGGATCCGACCAGGGTACGGTGTGGCGTCCCACACCTAATGATTCACCCATTACAGGCGACCAGAGCTCCTGGGGTTTTCGGAGATGGGTTTTTTTTATTTTGTTCTTGTTTAAGTGCGACGACTCATAACAAGATTTTCAGGGCATTGCATCCTATAGGGCATGGCCCGGGTGTTTCCTTTCAGGGCACTACATCATGTTGGCCTTGGCCCGGGTGTTTCTTTTTCAGGGCATTACATCCTGTTGGCCTTGGGGGTGTTTCTTTTTCAGGGCATTACATCCTGTAGGGGTGGCCCGGGTGTTTCTTTTTCAGGGCATTACATCCTGTAGGGCGTGGCCCGGGTGTTTCTTTTAACGCGCGGATCTTTCCAAAAATAATCCCCTTTATTGATGTTGTCAAAGCATTACATCGATTTTTACACATAAAATTTCTTGAGACATGTTGCGTGCCAGGAATGGGGCAATTCGTATCCCTCGACGTTCTTTAGGTGATATGAAGCTCGTCCAACCTTTTGATGGATAATGTAAGGACCTTCCCACTGGGGGTCGAGTTTTTTGGGCTGCTTAACTTCCCTTAGGACCAGCTCGCCAGGGACAAAGCTTTGTTCCCTGACTTTGCGATTGAAGTACTTCTCTACCTTCCTTTTGTCTTCCGCCATCCGGGCGGCCGCAACAGCTCTTTTTTCTTCGAGCAGGTCTAGGCAGTCTTTTATTCCTTCATTGTTGAGCTGCTCGTCGTAGGACTCCCAGCGGACTGACGGGATCATGATCTCAGCCGGGACAACTGCCTCCAAGCCATAAGTTAATCTGAAGGGTGTTTCTCCGGTTGGTCCTTTTTCCCGTCGTTCGGTAGGACCATAGGACTTGGTGTAGTAGTTCGCCCAACCTCCCTTTTTGCCTCCTAACTTTCTTTTTAGAGATTTTATGATCTGCCCGTTTGCGTTTTCGACCTGCCCGTTGGCCTGGGGGTGCGCCACCGACGCGAATCTTTCCTCTATCTTCCATTGCTCACAAAACTCCCGGAAATTGTCGCAATTGAACTGTGTCCCGTTGTCAGTTATTATGGTCCTTGGCAATCCGAATCTACACACGATGTGTCTCCATACGAATTCTTGCGACCTCTTGGCTGTGATGGACACGGTAGGCATTGCCTCAACCCACTTCGTGAAGTAGTCGATGGCTACGTACACGAATTTGAACCTCCCGGGAGATGCTTCCGGGAAAGGGCCAATGATATCCAGCCCCCACATTGCGAATGGTACCGGGGACAATATGGCTTTTTGCATGGCCGGGGGGTTGTGTATCCTGCTGCCGTGCTCCTGGCATCTAGCGCACCTCTGAATGTACTCCTTGCAGTGGTCTTGCATTCTCGGCCAGTAGTAACCGAGCCTCATGATTTTGTGGGCCGTGGCTCTTTCCCCTTGGTGGTTCCCGCAGACCCCCTCGTGTACCTCCTTTATAAGCTCACTCCCCTCTTCATTCGTGACGCATCTGAGGGCGGGCCTCGCGAACGATCTTTTGTAGAGGCGTCCCCCTTCGAGGAAAAATGATGCCGCTCGCCGTTTCACGGTCCTAGCCTCTTTACCCTCCGGAGGCAATTTTTCTTCAAGGATGTATTCCACGATCGGGGTCATCCAAGATTCCTTAGACGCGAGGGGCTCAGTTGTCAGGACCTGGGCTTCGTCTACACTCGGATTGGTTTTAGTTTCCAACCACACCTTACTTGGTATTCTTTCGGCCATGCTTGCTAATTTTGCTAGCGCGTCAGCTTCGGTGTTTTTCGTCCGGGGAAGGTGCTTCAGCTCGCACCTTGAGAAGCTTGCTTTTAGCTCTTGAACCCTGAGTAGGTACTTCCAAAGTTTTTCTTCCTTTACCTCATATATGTTGTCATGTTGCCGGGTGACCAGCAAGGAGTCTGAGTATATTTCCAGGTCCGTTGCCCCTAGGGCAATGACAACCTCTAGGCCTTGAATGAGAGCTTCGTATTCGGCCTCGTTGTTAGTTACTTCGAACTCCAACCGGAAGGCGTAGTTGATGTCTCGTCCGTCGGGAGTTTGGACTACAATCCCCGCCCCCGCTCCTGCCTTGCACCGGGCGCCATCTACCTGAATGATGAAGGGGGTGGGTGGCTTTCCTTCCTCCTGGTCGAAACTGGTTTCCGTTATAAAGTCCGCTAGGGCCTGAGCTTTGATCGCCGTTCGTGGTAGGAAGTGAATTTCGTATTGGGTGAGTTCGACTACCCAGCTTACCATGTGTCCTGACGCGTTTGGATTATTCGTTATTTGCTTCAACGGCCAGTTGGTCCTTACAAGGATTCGGTGTGACTGGAAGTACGGTCGTAGCTTCTAGGATGCCACCACTAGAGCAAGAAATACCTTTTCAATATTGGTGTAGCGCCTTTCTACGGGAGTCAGGATCTTTCCTGTATAGTAAACGGGAATCTCTTTCTTTTCGTCTTCCATGATTAGACTGCTGCCACCACCCACGCTGATGCGGACAGGTAGAGGTAGAGGTCTTGACCGGGCGTTGGGACTCCCAACTTGGGTAACTCTCAAAGCATCTCTTTGATCTTCTCAAAGGCTTCTTTGCATTCTTACCCCCACTGGAACTTGCTGTTTTTTCTCAGCGTGTTAAAAAATGGGATTGCTTTTTCCTGTAATTTTGAACAGAACCTGCTTAAGGCCATGAGCCTCCGTTGAGGGCCTGGACGTCTTTGATTCTTCTGGGAGGGCTGAGGTCGAGAATCGCCTGGGTCTTTTCCGGATCCACTTCTATTCCTCATTGTCCAACGATGAAACCAAGGAATTTTCCTTTGGTGACCCCGAACACGCATTTCTCCGGATTTAGCTTGATCTGGAATTTGTCGATGTGGTGAATGTATCTCCAAGTCTTTCATGTGTTGTTCTTTGGACGGGCTTCTCACGACTATGTCATCCACATAAGCTTCCACATTTCTCGAGAGCTGCTCTCGGAATACTTTGTCAATCATCTTTGGAAAGTCACACCGGCGTTCTTTAATCCGAACGGCATCACTTTGTAACAAAAGATTCCTGTTGAGGTGATGAAAGAAGTTTTCTCGGAGTCTTTCTCATTCATCTTTATCTGTTATACCCAGAGAATGCATCCAGGAAGCTTAGGACGGAGCTTTGGGCCGATGAGACGACCAGTCGATCTATTGACGGCAAGGGGTAAAAATCTTTGGGGCATGCCTTGTTTAGGTCAGTGAAATCCACACACATTCTCCACTTCCCATTAGATTTCTTTACCATAACCACGTTCGCCAGCCACTTGGGATATGACACCTCTCTGATAAAACCTGCTTGCAGGAGTTTTTGGACTTCTTCTCGAGCGGCCTGGTCCCTCTCTACCTCGATGACCCTCCTTCTCTGGCGGATTGCCGGGTGCGCTGGGTCCACGTTGAGACTATGCTGGATAACGCTTGGGGTTTATTCCGGGCATCTCCTCTGTGCTCCAGGCGAACGTGGCCCTTCTTTTTTCCAAGAATCTCGTTAGATGGACTTGTTCTTCGCTGTCAAAGGCATTTCCAATTTTAAAGAATTTGCTGGGGTCAGTTCGTAGAGGTACCTCTTTTGGGAGATCAGCGGGAGCTTCGTACCGCTCTACTGTCTCGTCGGGGAGGGGGAGCTTTCCCTTGAATTCCTTCTCGGACCCCACGGTTTTGATGGTCCCATCTCCTGGTAGGTTTTCCATGGTCCGTACCTCGCATATCCGCGCGACTTTCTGGCTTCCTCTCAGTAACGAGTTTCCCCGACCTGGTTAGGTATTTCATTTTCAGGTGGTGGGTGTGCTACAAATGGCTCTGAAGGCGTTTATCCCTGGTCGCCCGAGGTACATATTGTACCCGGAGAGCCCGGAAAGGATGAAGGCTGTCAATTCTTCCGTGCGCCTCTCATCCCCTTGCCCTAGGTAATGGTAAAGTCGACGCTCCCTGTAGACTTAGCCGAATCCCTATCCGAAACCACCCAGCACAGCTAAATAGGGCTTGATCCTGTCTTCTGGTATCGCGAGTTTCTTACCGCCTCGGCCGAAATGACGTTAGCGCCCGCTCGCTATCGACCAGGATTCCTTCCATCATGCGGTCGTTCACCTGGGCCTTATGGACCAGGGGTCGTTATGCGGGTACAGGACTCCGTCTTCATCCTCGGTGAAGTAGATCGGAGGAAGCTTTGGTGCTTCGTCTCCTTCTTGTCTGGGAGCTCTCGGTGATCCTCGTGGACGTGTCTTTTCCTTTCATTAGGGGTAGGGGTCCCACCTACGAGAATAGTCATGTGAACATTCTTAAGGAGAGTTTTATTAGTTTTCTTAACTTGCTTTGTTAGCGCTGTTTATTTGTAAGTTTGTGATATGTGAATATTTATATGATAGAAAAGCTTTAATAAAGTAGTAACGAGCTACAACCCTCCGTGTGGTACAAGGGTGATTCTTCTTTTCTATGGAGCACTTCACATCCTTCTCTAGAGAATTACCCTAGGCAATCTACAGACCTGTGATTACCCCAAAGGACTTGCTATGGTCCAACTCTGGGTGGACTTCTTATCTGGCCTAGGCCGGGAGGAGTGGCTACCAGAGTGCTGCCTATGCTGGCCTCCCCTTCCCTTCTTCTTGTTTTCCTCAATCAGCCTTAGCTCTTTGGCGAGGTTCGCGCAGTTGATGGTCCTGTGGCTGCGGTGCCCGTGATACTCACAGAAGGCTACCGGCACCTCTCCTGGGTTGGGCTTTCTCGGCGGGGCAGGAGTCCTTCCCTCACAGCGGCGACGTATTTCCCCGGGTCTATCAGTACTGTTGGGAAGGTCCTGGAGCTCGAGGCCTGCTGCCCCTGGGGGGTCTAGGTCTTGGAATATGGCTTGTACCGGCTCCCCCCTTGGTGCGAGCTTCCGGTCGCAATCGTCCCTCCAACCTGACTTCCCTTCTTTTCATTCGTGGCGGGAGCTCTAAAGCTGCTGGGGAGTTCCTTGGCTTTATTCTCCGCAACTTCTGATTTGAGGAAGTCGTGGATCATTTAGGCTAGTTCACCATGCGACTTTGGCGCCTTGGTGGCTATTGTTCCAGCGAAACGGGGGTGGGCCAAGCCGTTACCAAAAGCTTTGATCAGTATCTTTTCATCGATGTCGTCAATTTTAGCCACCTGTTTATGGAACCGCTCGCTGTACTCCTTTACAGCTTCCCCTTTCGTCTGCTTTACATCCATGAGCTCTATCGTTTCCCTTTTTACCTTTTTACTAGCCGCGAAGTATTGTTGGAACTCCTCGGTGAGTTGCTTGAAACTGGAGATCGATTGAGGCGGTCTAGATGAGATCCAGCTCAAGGCTCTCTTGGAGAGTGTTCCGGGGAATAAGTTGCACAGGGCGAGAGAGCTAATCCCCTGGGTATTCAACATGAATTTCTTAATGTGCTGAGCAGGATCCCCGTACCGTCGTACTTCTCCACCGCCGACGAAGTGGGGCGGGAGTTTAGCCTTGCGGATCTTTTCGGAGAAGGGGTATAGGCTCATGTCGATGGCGTCGTCTTCTTCCTCCTCGACGATGGTTAAGGCCTCTCCACGGGTACCTTTTTTCCGGTCGTTGCTTCCCGCCATGTCTCGCTCCTTCAGGAGATCTATCGCCTCCGCCATTTCTTCCCACTTTCGCTGGAATTCCTCCTCTCTCTGCATCAATTCCTGTTGCAAGAGCTCGTTCCCTTCCACGATCTTCTCGTCGATGGATCTGGTGAGGCTCGTCAGCATGTTCTCCAAATCTTTTTTGGAAATGGAGTCGTGGGTCGCCTCGGGTCCGGTGCTTCCGTCGTTGATCTGCAGGTTCTTCCATGTTCTGGGTGCCATTTTCGTACATAACCTGCAAAAACACAGTTCCGCTTTTAGATGTGTCGACTTCGTATGTTCTCAAAAATTATTATTCTCGTCGGTGGACTCGTGGTTGCTAGATCTGAGCTGTTCGTTTCCCACAGACGGAGCCAAATGAAATGGTAATGATCCCTCAATTCCCAAACCATCTCCTCGAGCAACTCACTAGTCGGAATCCTAATCTACCATCAAGCACTTCAAGTTCTATCGAGTTACCTCGTTACCGAAAGGGGGAGCACAAGGGGGAGAGAACGAAAGGCTTAATAACAATGCAACAGTGGAGATTCTCAGGTATATGTCGTGTTCTTTATTGAGGGGGTGAACCCCTATTTATAGTGTTTCTCACAGGCCTTCTGGCCTATCACATTGTGCCATCCTAGCACAAAAATATCTTGATAGGCCTATAAAATATCTAATAAATATCTTATCCTAACTTCCCTACTTTCATCGCTACTTATACTTGCTTTGTTCCCCTATCGACCGGTCACAGACGACCGGTCGTTATTCGTGCTATATTTGGCGTATTTGGTGACCGGTCACAGGCGACCGGTCACTTTTTACATTGTATCTCGTATTCCTGTCGTCCAGTCACGAACGACCGGTCGTAGCGACGCTTTTGGTGACCGGTCACAGGCGACCGGTCACTTTCTATGCTATGTTCTAGGGCTCTTGACGATAAACGAAAGCGACCGGTCACTGCTTGTGGTCTGTTTGAGGTCTTCTGTGCCTAGACAGGGACGCCCGGTCGTTGCCTCGGGCTTCCTCTTCCTTCCTCCCCTGCTCTACTGGGCTATTGTTCTTTCTTTGGGGCTTCTGGACATATTTTCCCCTCTTCAGTCATATATCTCACTTATCATAGGTTTTTCCTTATATTTATGTTTTGATGTGAACTGATACATTTTATGTGTCAAATGCAGAAAAATTACAAATACATATATATACACACAATTCACGCCGGTGCAGCACACCAATTCTGGCAAGGAGCATGATTAATTTGTCATCATCGCATAATCATTACTTTAGCACATTTATATTCTATGAAAAAGAATGCAACTCACGTGGTACAACTAGATCAGCACATTGACATAATATTCATCTCTCGACAACAAATAAGCGATGTGTGTTATCAAAATCGAAGGATATAATTCACTCACGACAATTCATTTTGGAGCAAAGCTATAACACATTCACCTCACTCACACAGGAATTAAATATGCTCATGGTTATGGCTGTATTAAATTAAATAAATGACAAAGGTGCACTACCCCAACTCAGTCATGCACTCGGTCACTAAAGCTGCACATGTGATCGCACACCATGAACACTACAGAGATCAATTTCCAGACATTTATCTTCACGTGCAGCACATCCTTTTTGATAAAGAAAATATCATTGTTCAGGCCACGTATTACAAAAGATTAGATTAATGAGGCGGTTGCTGCTATATAATGAGTTTAGGGTTCGAACAACAGAACTTGGACCAGAGTACACACCACCATCTCACACAAATTCCATCAGACTCTCTCATCCATTTCTACCACCATCACCGTACAAATTTTACACAATCTCCCATCTCACACATCACTCCATCAGACCAACACCACCACCGTACAGTTCTACTATCCCATACACACACACATAATTTCCATCCACATTCATAAACCACATACGACCTATATTTCCACAATATCCTCATTATCATTTAACGTCTACGATTGACATATTATCAGTCCAAACAGCAGATCAAATTCACGACGTCGAATAAGATAATTTCTTATTATATTTATTTTGTCTGTTTAATTAATATGTCGGGCTAAGACCTATTGATTTTGGGGGATGGTTCATTTCAGTTGGTTATAATTGTGTAATTTATATTTCTACCGGTTTAATTTTGAGATTGTTACAATTAATGTCCTTTTAATACGCTGCAATAATTTTGATCACTTTATTGCATTATCTTTCTAAATCTGTTTTAATCTGATCGGTGATAAACAGATAGGTTAGATTAATTCGTAAAACTGTGAAAAAGACTTGTTTTCATCGGACAAGTTACTACTCCAGTTGCAAAAATATTATTCCTTTTACTTAGCCGCTTATATATGTTTTGCTTGAGTTTTAATCGGACCTTGCAATTTTTGGTAAACGAGTTCTTCTGAGTCTATGATTAGGTTCTTAAGAATTAAAAGGAATTTTGCCAATCTATCTTTTATTAACCAGAAGAAATAGCACACTTAATCAAACTGCAATAACCGGAACCCAAAGTCTCGTTCATATATCTTTTATACAGTTTTTATTTATCTGCATTTTATCAGTTTCATTTACAGTTAAACAAAAACCCCATCTTTCATTGTGACAACGCTTAAGAATTAGACAATTTCGCTTAAGTCTCACGGTTCGATTCCCCGTTGCTTCGATCTTGCTATACTACCACGACCGGGATTTGTTTGCAGCCCGATAGACGTTTTGATCCAAGCTTTATTTATTATTTTTAACAGGTCAAAACTCTTGTCTGCAAAATGGCGCTGTTGTCGGGGACTTGACTTTGTCTAGTCCCTAAACCCCGGATAATTCACTAGTTATTTTAATATTTTGTTTCTATAATATTTTGTTTTTATTATTCTGTTTATTTTTTTCATTTTTTGTTTCTAATATTCTGTTTGCTATTTGTTTTGATTTTGTTTCATATTTCAGTCTTATTTTTATCTGTCATTTTCTTTTGCTGTTTATTTAATTGCTATTAATTCTGTCATTTAATTATTCCAACAATTTACTTATCGTATTATTTACAGTTATTTAATTTTCCAGTTATTTATTCTATTGTCATTTTAATTTCCAGCTATTTATTTTATTGTGATTTAAAGTCTGTCATTTAAATTCTTCCATTTATATTCCAGTTATTTATTTACCGTCATTCAAATTATCGTCATTTAATTTTCCTTGTCAATTAAATTTCAGCAATTAATTTCTGTCATTTAAATTCCGTTCCTTTATTTAATTGTTATTTAAATTCCAGTTATTTAAGTTCTGTCATTTAAATTCCTTCGTCATTTAAATTCCTGCAATTTAATTCTGTCCTTTTTCATTTTTATTTTACAGTTTCCATTTTCTTTACTGCATTTATTTTTATTTCTTTTAAATCTATTTATTTCGATTTATTTAATTAACCGTTGAGCTGTTTAATTTCCCATCTTTAATACTTTTTTTTGTTTATTCTATCACTTTTATTTCTTCTGTTTTGAGTGGTGAATGCCTGTGACTAGATCACAAAGCCTTCCAGACGAAATCAACTGTCATACAGGTAGCTACACTCCTGAGATCGAGAGAACATTTCTACGCGCCTTAAGACAGAAACGATTTCAGTAAAATATATATATGTCGCGGTAATAGAGACCAACCCAGAAGGAGTCATGACAAATCCACCCGTTACTGTTAGAAATATCAACAGGCCGTCAAGCCAAGGTCAACAACCAACCATTGTCCTTCCACACCTCACTCCAACCGAATACGATGAATGGCAAAAGCTGAAGCCGTATCATCAAATCCGATGCGTGAAGGAGTTAGGCATGTTCGACGGCTCAAGTCCAAATGAAGCTCCACTACACGTCACCAAATTTTTGCAGCACGCCAACAGCTTAACCGCAACTGACACAGTACTCAAGTACGCAAGACTGGCCCTGTTCCCTCACAGCCTTACGGGAAGTGCAAACAAATGGTACCACAGCCTCACACCAAGTACCATTTATACCTAGGACGATATGGCGACTAAGTTCTACGACAAGTTCCTACCCCCTAGCAGAACGTTGGAGATGATCGCAGAGATTTACAATTTTAAACAGCCAGGGGTGGAGGACATCTGTGAAACTTGGGACCGCTTCAAAGGATTGCTGCTAACATGCCCACACCATGGTCTCACAAAAGAACAATTGTCTCAGTTGTTCTACAAAGGTTTGATAAATCAATGCAAAACTATGATGTTGTCTTCTTTAGGGGCTGACATTTTGAAAAAGCCAGGTGAACAATTTCTGAATGGGATAGAATCCCTCTGCGAAGAAATCAGAGACTGGCTATGGGTGGATCAAGAGGTGGAATTCCGGGCTTATACCACGTAGGAGAGAGCGACAACAAATTTGAGCAGCTGATGAGAAGCCACGAGCAACTCATGGAGAGCAATGCCCAACAGGCGACGAAGATCAGCACCCTGCAGAAAGTTGTCGAGCAGATGGCCATGAACTCCTATCCCCAACAAGCAAAGTCGATAACTTCTCGATCGTCTACAACCCCTCCAGGTTACGCTCCTCTATCCTTGCCATCTTCTGATATATCTTGTACACAATGTGGTGGACCACATGATTATGAACAATGCCCCCAATTACAAGAATTAAAAGCAGCAGAGGAAGCGAACTTTTTAGGCAATAATTTAGGGTATAGGAAACCTTGGCAGCGTAACGTGCACCCCAATCTTCGGTATTCAAATACTGATAATATCCAAAACCCACATACGCTGCAACCGTCTCAAAATTTTAGACCCCAGTCCAATTTTCAAGGAGGCTAAAGGCAGTATCAGCAACCACCTTATGGCAATGTCGCTACCTCAAGCCGACCGACTCAACCTCCTTCAAACCTTGAATCTGAATTCTCCCAAATGCAAGAGATGTTTAAGGCAATGATGAGTAAGACCCGAGACACTTAAGAAGAAGTCGCGGCCCTTTGAAAAGACCAGAAAGCCTTGCAATCCCAAATTCAACAACTTCTCATCCAACAAAGATCTCCTGGTCTGTAACACCCCAACTACAAGCATACGCTTAACAACAAACTGCAGCGGAAAACTTAACTCATCACATTACTTAACTCAATGGTGTTACACGCTGTTAGCCACCCACGTGGCTAACAAGGCTAATACATATACTTTGTATCGGTCTGATGGACCAGATTCTCGAGCAACTACACATTACATTCTCATTCTATTTCCAACAATTAATATACATATACATTCCAACTGTACCGAGTATTTACAAACTAATGCCGACAACAATTTCGGTCTTACTACACCTACAATACATACTCAATTTGAATGGCTACCCATGTACAAACAACTACCCCGTCCTACTCTCGAATGGCTTCCAGCTCCTTGTACCTGAAATAGAAAAGGAAGAAAGGGTGCCCCCCAGGGGCTCAGCACCTTTGCTGGTATGATAATCGTGCAGCCCGCATACTACCGGGCCACGCACAACTAATTGTCGTCTAAGCATGCGGTTGATTATATTTAAATCATGCATGTAAACTATAAACACATAACACATTACATACCCACAACAATGGGGCTCAACCAAACAGTCAACACATCAATACTCGTTAGATCACTCATTGTGTTCTTTAACCCTAGAGGGTTTCTCCTCTAATGGAGCTATTTCCTTAATAGACAACACTTATCCTCTAGTCGGGTTGTACTTAAATTCCTCTTATAATAACCTGGGATTCATATCCATGATCCACATTCTCCACGTAACGTTTCACATCACACATTAACATACATTCGATATAACGTCGCAATAAGAATTGCATCACAACATTAACACACAACATAACGGGAACGGTTCTCTTTAGGAACCGACCCAACATAGTTAGTTCACTTGGAGAGCCTAGAGAATGTTGTCAAACCCATGTTAAGCTCGTTACATAACTCGTTACCGTCCTGTTAGATGGACGGATAACTTAACCCCAAGGTGCGTCAGATATAGTAATCCAAGCACACCAAACAAACATAGTCTGCCCCTGAGCCCGACGTGAGTCAGTAAAAGCCTTGGTTAAGCTAAAGGGAAGGTTGGAAACCTAAAAGGCAAACTACCATAACATACGGAGAGGATCGAACCTGATATGACAACGACCCCCATAATACACACGTGGCCGGAACACTCCGGACTCCTCACTCCCCGGTTAGCACTTGTTAGAAGTCTCATTATTGAACTTAGTACATTAATTCACAAATAGGTGGTTAGGTCTAGTTAGACACACATAAGGGTAGTGAACATACTAAAACACACAAACAACACACAACTAACTCACGCATAACCGTGGTTAGAACGTTTCCATGGTTTGGGTCGTTAAATCCAAATACCGATCTATTATGTAATCCTAGAGCCGGTTAGTTAAGTTTAGCACATATTTAAAGCTAAACGGTATCGGAACTACGCACGCCACATAATTAAACAACAGTAAACTCATTACATGTTTTTATCTTAAAAGGTGGCAAACATTCAGAAAAACACATTGGAATACAAGCCGGTGTAACCCGGTAGAACACAGGTTGTAAGAAAACCATACCTATCACCGAGGTCCACTCTATTGTGTCCTCCTATGTTCCTCGAATAATCCTTGAACAACTGGTAACATTACAATTACTTTCATTAACATTGGGGCAATGTGTTGTTTAACGTCTAATGAGCCCATAGTTAACCCCGTCATCCCGTTACACTTAATTTTTACTCTTGTGATCTTAAGTTCACAACTCTCACATCAAACCTAACACTTGTTTACACATTTTAAGGCCTTTACATGTCACCAAACAAGGCTTAAACATCATCTAAAACCATTACCATTCAATCCCCCATCATTAGAAGCCTTAAACAAATTTTTTTCTTTCTCTCTGGTCTGGACCGCCCCTCTGGGGAGGTCCCAGGGGCGGTCCACAACAGAAGCCACACTTGTACTGCAGAATTCGACTGGACCTCCCCACAGGGGCGGTCCCTAGGGGCGGTCCAGAACAACCCCATTTTTCAAAGTGCTTTTCTCCTCATTTTGAACTCCAAATTCACCCCAATCTTTTCCTAAGCATTACACATGTTTTCCCACATGTTTTAACATCTTTTTGGCACACTAAAACCCTTTCTAATCATCCCAAAAACTCCTTAAACATTTACTCAACCTTTTACTAAATCCTTAACACTCAGAACATTTTACCTTACACTTGTAACTTGTAATTTTTACTTAAAACTTCCACTAACCAAAGTGTTCTTCCACAACAAGATAACCACTCCTAAAGCACCATTTTACATCACACTCATCCCCTTTACACACACTCCTCAAGTCTTTCCCACAAGTTCATAAATAAACCTTCACAAGGCATTATACTTCTTTTGTTTACCAAGTTTGCACAAGACTTTACCACATCTCCACCATGACCTTGGTGTATCTAGAAACCATCCATTAGTTCTATAAATCCTCCAAGACTATGCCCAAGGCATCTTAACACTTAAGAACACCTTAACTCACTTTCTTTCACCAATTTAAACCTTAACCATTCCTAGTACAACCTAGGTCACCAAACTTCATTTAAACACCTAAAACTCCTTGTTTACTCACCAAATTTTGACATAGCTTCTCTTGTATCACCTTACACCAAAACATAGTTTTTTACTTTTAATCAATCCAAGAGCACTCAATCCCTTAATACACATCCTTACACACAAACATATGGTTTTTCATCCTTTAGCCATCAAAGACATTCACCTTAACAAGAGATGTTCTTTACACACAACTAAACCTTTAAACTACACTACATCATAATATAGTGCATAAACTTAAATTGCTTGGCACTTAGGCCCTTAAATTGCATTAATCTTAAACACTGAATTTCCACATTTAAATGCCTTCAACCTGCAAATACACACAACAATGCTCCCATGTCCTTTTAGTCCACCTTGTGGATAGTTTTCTATCTCATTTCCCATTGGCTCTTTAGGTTATTTATTAAGCAAATATAGCTCAATTCCCTAGTACATAAAACTACATTAAGAGAGGTCATTTACCTCTTTGTTTTCCAAGTTTTCTCACTTGTTTTCTCTTGTTCTTTCTTGATTGTAAATCGGCAAGGGCTTTTATCACTTGTCAACCTTCTAACCATTATACATATAAGGGTAATGAGCATTAAGTTTCATACTTAAACTCACATATAAACCCTAAATTTACATAAGTGTCTTGAAACACTAAAATTAATATTTACCTTTAGAATTTGAAAGAGGACTTGAATAAGTAGCAAGATAGGACTCCTCCTAGTCCTTTGAAGATTGAATTAAGCTAAGAAGAGAGCAAGACAAGGCACCATTAAGAGGTGAATTTTCGGACATCAACCAAAATGAGAGGAAACTTTGATTTTCTTTGATTTTCCTTACCTTGAAGCAAAGGAGAATGACAAGGCATGAAAATATGAGCTCAAGCTCCTTCAATGGAGATTATTCATGGCACCAAAATGGAGTTCTTGAAGATTTGAAAAGAGGGAAATGAAGAGCTCACTCTAACTAAGACAAAGGTAGTCTTGAAATTAAATTTGGATCATGGAGCTAGGAGTTACAAGGATTTGAAGATGGAGAATGTATAGTTGCTGTAGCAAAACGAAATGGAGAAGGGAGGATGAAGGTAGGTGACGGTGGGAACAAAGGAGAAAGAAGAGAATGAGGAGAGAGGTAGTCATTTGGAGATATTTATGTTATAAAGCAAAGGTAACCTTTTTACTTACTTTTTCTTTCTTTCTTTAACTAACTAGCAAGGGTGATGACTCACCACTTATAAAATCGGCCACTTTTGTATATAGGCTGATTTTTGGTCTTTGTTGACCAATTAATTGACTTATGTTGACTTATAACTTAAACTAGCACTATTTGAGCACTATTCACAAATTAAGGCACATAATTGTGAAATTTTTTATTTCCCATTGATTTAGGCTTCCTAATGTGATACTAAGTAGTACACATGTTGATTAAAGAGTAATGATGGACATTTAACCACCCAAAACTCATTTCCAAGAAAATTTTTCAAAAATGTGCTTTAAGGCTTCTTAAAGCACATTTTGTGTTTTAACTTGTTTTCAAGCTTGGTTTTCTTTAGTAATTGATTTAACATGTTCATTAGAATGTTAATAAGGTCTAAGAATGACCTTTAGGTCTTGTACAAGGTTACACCAAGTCTAGGGCAAGTATTTGCTTAAATTGACTTTATGGTGTTTCTTGTGTTTTCTTTGTTTAATTGTCTACCTATGTTTCCTAAGGACTTAATTAGCCTTATCAAATCATAATTGCATATCATTAAGTCTTGGTAGGCTCTTTGGGTCCTAACCAAGTTCATTCCAAGCTTAGAGCATGTTTTTGCTCAAACTGTCTTTTAGTACTTTATTGTGTTTACTATGGTTTAAATTGTTCACTAATGTTTCTAAGGCACTTTTCAGCCTTTAAATACCATAGTTTAATATTTAAACTTCATATCAAGGTTTGGGTATTTCATGGTCAACTTCCTTCACAAACAGACCCCAATCCAAGAGAGCACGCAAACTCAATCTGTATAGGAGACGACACCTTTCAAGCAGAAAATGTGAGTAGAATCTCTATAAGGAGTGGACGAGAGCTTACTACCAGAAAAGGGAAGGAAAGCCAAGAGGAGATCAGCATCAATGATGAGACCGCAACCTCATCCAACCTAGAAATCCAAATACCTATTTCCACTACTCCTTCTCCATCTCGAATAACTATCGACATCCCATCTTCTTCTCCTAAACACGTTGAACTCCCTTTTCCTAATAGGATGAAGAAGAAGCATCTAGATGAACAGTTTGCCAAATTCTTAAGCATTTTCAAGAAACTGACTCTAGATATCCCTCTAATCAACGCTTTGCAAGAGATGCCCAACTACGCCAAATTTTTGAAAGATCTCTTAACAAAGAAAAAGAAGAAAGCTGGAAAAGAAACAGTTCACCTCACGGAGGAATGCTCTGTTGCACTTCTTCGAGCACTCCCTCCCAAACAAACGGATCTGGGAAATCTCATTATCCCGTGTTTTATTGGTGGAGTGGACTGTGGAAGCGGCTTATGCGACTTGGGAGCCAGTATAAACATCATGCCCTACGCCACCTTCTTGAAAGTAAGAGGAGGGGAGATGCAGCCGGTCCCATTCAAACTACAGCTAGCCGATAGATCGGAGATCAAGCCAATGGGAATAGTCCGAGATCTAGTGGTCAGAGTAGACCGCTTTATCTTTCCAGCCGACTTCATCATTTTAGAGATGGACGACGATGTTGAAGTCCCCCTAATTTTAGGTCGACCTTTTCTGAGTACTGCTAAAGCCGTCATTGATGTCCACGACGGGAAAATCACTTTGCGATACGAGGAAGAAAAGATCGAATTCGATATGAAGAAAATGATGAAGAAGACCTCTAGCTTTGCTCATCCCGCGAAGACAGTAGACTTAACAGATGAGGAAGGAGGATGCGATTTCTTTACAGACGAAGACATATATTACCTATCCTCTTTCCAAAGTACTGAAACTGAACCGCTGGAGCAAGTATTGGTCACTTCTCTGGAAGAAAAAGTGGAAGATCCGGAAGTCAACGCCATGCTGGCGTATGTGGAAAAAGGAAAAGCAGGTTATCAAGCCTATCGCCCTACAATGGAAAGACTTGACAGAGAACCAAAATCTATTCCCTCAGTAGAGCAGCCACCAGAACTCGAGCTTAAGGAACTGCCTTCTAACCTTAAGTACGCCTTTTTAGCTGAAAATAACCAATTGCCCGTCATCGTTTCCTCCTCTCTGAATTCCGGAGCAAGAAAATAGGTTATTTGAGGTGTTGAAGAAGCATAAAACAGCGATCGGGTGGACTCTCGCGGACATCAAAGGATTGATCCCTCCTACTGCGTATCACATCAACATGGAGGACAATTACAAATCTGTCAGGAAACCCCAACGTCGGCTTAACCCAAACCTAAAGGAGGTGGTGAAGAAAGAAATTTTAAAGCTCTTGGACGCAGATATCATATACCCCATCTCTGATAGTCCGTGGGTAAGTCCGGTGCAAGTTGTCCCTAAGAAAGGAGGTGTCGTGGATGTTGTGAATGACAAAGGAGAGGTTGTCCCTCAAAGGAAAATCACTGGTTGGTGCATGTGCATCGACTATAGGCGCTTAAACTCTGCAACCAGGAAAGATCACTTCCCTCTCCCTTTTATTGATCAGATGTTAGAGAGATTAGCAGGGCAAGAATATTATTGCTTTTTGGATGGTTTCTCAGGGTATTTATAGATACAATGCACTAGAGGACCAGGACAAGACCACTTTCACTTGTTCATGTGGCACCTTTGCGTACCGACGAATGCCCTTTGGACTATGTAATGCCCCTGCCACCTTCCAGCGATGCATGCAAGCTATCTTCGCTGATTTCATTGAACAGAGCATAGAGGTATTTATGGATGACTTTTCTGTCTATAGCTCTAGTTTTGATAAGTGTTTAGCACAACTCAATTTGATCCTAGGCCGATATGAGGAAACAAATCTTGTTCTAAACTAGGAGAAATGTCACTTTATGGTCAAGGACGGGATTGTCCTTGGACATAAAGTGTCGGCTGAAGGAATTGAGGTTGATAAGGCCAAAGTGGAGGTCATAGAAAAATTACCGGCACCAACCTCTGTAAACAACATTCGAGCTTTTCTCGGGCATGCAGGATTCTATCGACGATTCATACAAGACTTTTCAAAAATCACCAAACCGTTGACCGACCTGCTTCTGAAAGATGCCCCATTTCAATTTAATGATAGTTGTTTTTCTGCCTTCACTACGATAAAACAAAAATTGGTATCTGCACCTGTTGTCATATCACCCGACTGGTCTCTCCATTTGAGATCATGTGTGATGCCAGTGACTATGCAGTGGGAGCAGCTTTATGCCAGAAAAAAGAAAAGATCCTGAGAGTAATTGCTTACGCAGCAAAACCCTGAACGATGCCCAAAAGAACTACACTACCACTGAAAAAGAGCTTCTGGATGTAGTATTTTCCCTTGATAAGTTCAGGTCATATTTATGGGGAAGTAAAGTAATAGTGCACACCGACCACTCTGCTCTCAAGTACCTATTTGCTAAAAAAGAAGCCAAGCCTCGCTTGTTGCGCTGGATTCTTTTATTAGAAGAGTTTGACATAGAAGTCAAAGACAAGAGTGGGAAATTAAATGTTGTCGCTGTCCATCTCTCCCAGTTAGTAGTTCCTACAGATAGGGTGCCTATTAATGAATTTTTCCCTGATGAGACTGCCTTTGTCATCACCAAGGTACAAGAGCCATGGTATGCGGACCTGGCCAACTATCTCGTCTCTGGAATAATACCACAAGATCTCTTACTCCCGGAAAAAGAAATTCCTTTCTGATTCACAACATTATTTCTGGGAAGATCCATATCTGTTTCGAGTCTGTGCGGATGGGTTGATTCGCCGATGTCTCCCTGAAGATGAGGTTCAAAGCGTCATCAATTTCTGTCATTCATGGGAAGCCGGTGGCCATCATGGACCCACAAGGACCGCTGCCAAGATCCTAGCATCAGGATTCTACTGGTCGACTCTTCACAAGGATGTTTACCAATTTTGCACCCGATGTGATAATTGTCAAAGAATGGGTAACACATCTAGGAGACACGAAATGCCACAGCAGGGAATACTAGAAGTCGAACTCTTTGATTCTTGGGGAATAGATTTTATGGGGCCCTTTCCTTCCTCACAGGGCCACCAGTATGTTTTAGTGGCAGTGGATTACGTGTCAAAATGGGTAGAAGCTATACCCTGCCATCATGCTGATTCAAAGACGTAACCAAATTCCTTAAAAGACATCTTCACCTGCTTTGGTGTCCCCAGAATTATTATCAGTGACGGAGGGTCCCACTTCTGCAACCGTTCATTTGACGCGCTTATGGGTAAATACGGGGTACATCACAAGGTAGTGTTACCTTATCACCCCCAAACGAACGGCCAAGCAGAAGTTTCAAATCACGAGTTAAAATGGATTCTCCAGAAAACGGTTAACTCCTCACGAAAAGATTGGGCATTAAAGTTAGATGATGCGCTATGGGCTTACCGCACCGCATTCAGCACTCCCATCGGGATGTCTCCTTTTAAGCTCGTATATGGGAAATCATGCCACTTGCCTGTCGAACTCGAACATAAGGCATACTGGGCGCTCAAGGCCCTGAACTTTGATATAGTGGATGCAGGGGAAAAGCGTAAGTTTCAGCTTTCTGAAATCGAGGAGCTACAAGATCAAGCATACCACAGTGCGACAATATACAAGGAGCGCACCAAGAAACGCCATTGTCAAATGATCCAAAAACGTGAATTTGAGGTTAGCGACTAGGTGCTTCTTTATAACTCCCGATTGAAAATATTTCCCGGAAAGCTCAAATCCCACTGGACTGGACCATTCCAAGTAGTCGGGACTACTCCTTTTGGTGTTTATGAACTCAGGAACAAGAAAGGAGAATTTTTCAAAGTCCATGGGTCCCGCTTAAAAAGGTATGCTGGTATTCTTGAAGATAATAGTGCTTTGTTAGCAATTTCATTTGTGCAGGAATACGATGATAACCAAGAAGCCCCAAGACTAAAGGAACAGAAGACGAAACTTCCATGGCGGTTACGACATAAGTTCAAGAAAGTGTGCAAACTTACTACCGCCAGTTGTGCAGATCCCGCGCCCCCAAACTCTTCTCCTAACTAAGCTTGGCTAGATGGATCTAACTAGAGACATTAAACCCGGGCAGCTTTGTGGGAGGCAACCCACCGGTTTATATCTCTTGTCGCTCTCTTGGTTTGGTTGTTTATTTTACACTTTTGTTTTTATTTTGTGGTGTGTTGGCGGATGTTGTGCATAGTGCAAGAGCCTTGGCTCTTATCTTTCTACTAATGGTTTGTCTGGTTCCACTTGAGTTCTTCTGGCTTTGCAGATTATATTTATCAACTTGCTTACTTTGTTGCTAAGCTGAACTCAAGTGTGGGGTTGGCGTTGCTACACATCCTGAGCGGACTCTGGGGAGTATTCTTACCTTTTCTACTCTTGAAAATTTTATATTCTCCCTTCTGATCTGTTGTGTGCAATTTTGTTCTCCTGTTGGATTGCTTGCTCAATGATTAAAATTATTTCTACGCAATGAGGACATTGCTCCACTCTAAGTGTGGGGAAGTAGGGGTACTTTCTAAATACTGACAATTGCACTTAATGCCACGTTTGTTTTTGGTTGTCCTCTTATTTTGAAAGAATTGCTTCTTTTAGGTGCCAATAAATATTGAATATTCAGGTGAAAATTTTTGTTGAGGTTTTGAAAACAAGCCTGATGGCCACCTCAAGAATTTTTCTGCTTTTGGTTGTTTGTATGTATAGTTTTATCCAAACTGAATCTATTTTCACTGAAATTCGGTGGATTAGCTGATTATGAAAACTGAATTAGTCTAGTTTGGGATTTTGGGAATAATAAGAAAGTTTGGTATGAAAGGATAAGGCAAGGTACTCCGCTGATCTGAATTGAAATTTATTTCTGAACCAAAATAGGCATCTTCATTTGGTTATTAAGTCTTTGGGTGCTTCATCACCCATCTACCTAAAGTCTTGTGATCTAGGATAGAAGGCCCAAAGCCGCTACAAGGGTGAAGAGAAAAGTCTGAGGGGATGAATTAAATATGGAAATAGCATAATAGAATGTTAAGGAAAATGAACTTTGAAAAGTTAAATGTGTAATTCGATTTTGCTTATTTTGATCATGAGTACGTGGTGTTGAAAGGTATCACAGAATAAGGTGTTATTTCACACCCCTTGTCTTCCAAAGGTTAGAGAAAAGAAATGGTGGAAGATCCCAAGATAATCTATGTTCAGTTTCTATAATCTAACTTCTCCATGCTTTTAACTCTACTCTTTTTCACTATTTGTGAAAACCTACAGCAAATAGCAGAACTATTCTTTTGATTGTCATTTTGCTCGTTTTCCTTCAGCAGTTGTTTGTTCCTGAGTTACGATACTACGGTGCTTAAAAGTAGACATATTCTCTATTTGCTTGAGGACAAGCAAAAGCTAAGTGTGAGGAAGTTTGATAAGTGCGCAATACATCTATTTTTAGGGCTTTAATTCTTCATATTTTGATAATAATTCATGTCATATTTCTCATTTATCATAGGTTTTTCCTTATATTTATGTTTTGATGTGAACTGATACATTTTATGTGTCAAATGCAGAAAAATTACAAATACATATATATATATAACATGGAGGATCGATTTCAGCATATCAACATTGCATACTCAGATTCTCAAGCAAGAGGGGATAATGATATCATTATTTTATGATTCATTCACGCCGGTGCAGCACACCAATTCTGGCAAGGAGCATGATTAATTTTTCATCATCGCATAATCATTACTTTAGCACATTTATATTCTGAAGAAAAAGAATGTAACTCACGTGGTACAACTGGATCAGCACATTGACATAATATTCATCTCTCGACAACAAATAAGCGATGTGTGTTATCAAAATCAAAGGATATAATTCACTCACGACAATTCATTTTGGAGCAAAGCTATAACACATTCACCTCACTCACAGGGGAACTAAATATGCTCATGGTTATGGCTCTATTAAATTAAATAGATGACAAAGGTGTAGTACCCCAACTCAGCCATGCACTCGGTCACAAAAGCTGCACATGTGATCGCACACCATGAACACTACAGAGATCAATTTCCAGACATTTATCTTCACGTGCAGCACATCCTTTTTGATAAAGAAAATATCATTGTTCAGGCCACGTATTACAAAAGATTAGATTAATGAGGCGGCTGCTGCTATATAATGAGTTTAGGGTTCGAACAACAGAACTTGGACCAGAGTACACACCACCATCTCACACAAATTCCATCAGACTCTCCCATCCATTTCTACCACCATCACCGTACAAATATTTGTACACAATCTCCAATCTCACACATCACTCCATCCGACCAACACCACCACCGTACAGTTCTACAATCCCATACACACACACTGATGGGATCGAGGTGCTGACCGAGTAGGTCTGAGGTGTTAGTCTCAGACCAACTCTGCTTGAAGAATAAATGTGTGCAGAAAATAATAACGCGGAAGATTTTATTTAAACTTAACAAGATAGGATTCTGCTTGTATTAAAATTCAATGTGAATTACAACCTAGCTTCCTATCTTGGGATTCGACAGAGGTACTCTGTCTCATCCAACACTCACTCTACTCTCGGCTTTGATCAATGCGTCACAAGGAGTAAAGGGGAGTGTTCTATGTGTGCTCTCTAGGTAATAAATACCTAAGCTGATTGACACTATCTCACTAAGATCTCTCAAGAATACTTTCTCTCTCAAAGCGGTGTTTCTCTCTCTGAATAATCTAGAATGCACACGTAAACTAATTACAATCATATGCTTATATACTTGTTTTAACTGTTTCCTAAATCTTCGGTGGAGTCTTCATTTAGCGGCTCCTTGATTCGTTTCCGCAAGTATCGGAGTTGTGGAGCTGTTTGTGCTTCACGTTTTCACGTTGCGCACACTCGCATGCATCCAAATTTCCGCAGCCACTCAGTAGCGTCACGCCGCTTAGCAGATAGGGATAAGTCAATAGGTGCTTCTGCAGAGATACTCGAACTGGTAAGTTGCGACGACGCCAAGTCTTTCTGCATCGCTACTTTGACTGAGGAGGCAATCATTTGCAAAACTTAAGTCTCCAACAAATTCCCCCTTTTTGCTGATGATGGCAAACTCAGTGTATCCAACGTAGACTTTGTGGTTTTTAATGAATGTACCTGCAAAAGGAATAAACAACAAGGCAGAGCAACTATCTCGGGAGAACAACTCACTGTTTGTTCCCCCTTAAACACATATTCTCCCTTAAGCTGATGCAGTTGATAAGAGCAGATAAAAACCATAGTATGAAACTACTTCAAATACTATGAAGCAGAAATAAAACCAATCCAAAACAAATGAGGCCTTCAGAGGCACTCAGCATCCACACATAGTTACCCGCAGACACCAGCCGCGGGATACACCGCTTCCCCTGTTTGCCAACATCAGGGGAAACGCACAAAATATCCAAAAACATAATCTAGAAAAGTCATTAAAACAAACCACCAACGTAAATCAAGAGTATTCAAAAGTCAGTTCTTCCTAAGGGTTAAAAAGGGTGGGGTAAAGGGTTATTCATCTCCTCGATCCATTCCTGTGTCCTCATCCCGTGCTCCATCTTCCCCCGAAGTCCCAGCGCCATCCATTGCCTTTGCCGCTTCCAGGGTTTCAGCAAAAGTTTCCCTGAACTCCTCCGCCAGCTTCTGGACTCCTCCTGCAAAGATGTTCATCGTCTGTTTGTGGTTTTTGTTGAGGACGTCGATGAGCATGTCGATCTTCGTGGATAGAGTGGCGAGGTTGTTCTCGATCGCTGCTACCCTCTCAGACAGAGTTGTTGTATCAGGAGGTGATGCGGGTTTTGGAGGGGCTTGCTTTTTGGAGGGAGGATTTGGCTTGGACATCGACTTGATCTGGAAAGATGGTGTTTTGTTGTATAGTATCTGACCAAGGATGTCAGTGTCTGTGATGCGACTAGCTTTGGAGGGGTCAAGGACAACATCACAGTGGGTGAGGATTTTTGGTAGCCAGAAGATATACCCCAGGGAGTGTCGGGGTGAGGAGATGGTTGAGGCTATGTGGTTGAGGATGAGTTTTGGGAGGTTTATCTTTTGTTGATGGATCAGACAGTACATGATTGCAAGATCTAGCGGGCGGACAAACTGGTTTCCTTCCTTTCTAAGGACTAAGTTTTTTATCACCAAGGTATGAAGCATTTGGTGTGTATTTGACAGAGCTGGTCGGTCTAAAGAGTGACCAACTAGATCTGCTGTTCGGTAAGAAGAAGTCATAAACCACTTTTGCACTTATGAACCCTAGATCAAGAAAACCAGCCCTATCATAGAATTCTAGTCCGCTAGTTGGAATTGCTAGATGAGTTGCAATGAAGTTTGAGTCAAGGATGATAACTTTGTCATGTACCTCTGTCATAATTTTGCCCTTGTGGATGACACAATTCTGGTAGAACTGATAGGCCTCTGCTTCATGGTAGGTCTGAATGTCGTGGAAGAGATGAATCCAATTTTGAAAGCGGAACATTTCCTCGAACATGTCGAACTCCATCGAGTGGAGCTAGTCCAGGTCGAGTAGCTTTCCTTTCACCAAGTTTCGAGACTCGGCGGAGTCGTCGGCTGGTAGGGAGTAGACGGCAGAGTGAGTGTCGATCAAACCAAGCCTTGGAGCAGGAGACGGTGGGACAGACTCAGAGCGAGGACGGAGTCGCTTTCGAGTAGAAGTGGTTACTGTGTCGGAGTCTGCCTGGGTTGAAGAGTTGGTGGTGTTGTGCGGCTTATCGTCAGCTGGTGTTGCCGTGACTACAGGGGATGGTGCAGGAACATGAACTTCAGGAGTGGGTTTCGAAGATGACGGAGGGCACTTGGCCCTAGATCGAAGAGTTCTTGTGGCTGGAGGTCTTGGGACATTTGATTTAGCACGACGGGTTTTCTTTGGAGGAGGGGAGTTTTCAAGAGCAGCAGGTTGGGTTTCGAGGTCGTGGACCTCTATAGGTTCTTTGGCAGGGGAGTTGGGTTGTGGGTTCTGGGTTTCTTCATCAGTTGGTGGAAGGGATCCAAACTGGAGTTTTGTCGGGGATTTTATTATGGTGTCGGGGGTGGGTATGATCGGGGTGGTGGGTGGTGACGATTGTTTGGTTGGAGATGGGGTGTTTTCTGAACGTTGGGATGCCGTAGTGTTGACAATGGTGGTGGGTTCAGTTGACACGGTGGGTAAAGTGGTGGTGATGGGTTGGGTGTTGATGGTAGTGGGTAAAGGTTGGAGAAGGCGAAGAGAGGCAATGAAGTCGGGATGGGTAGGAGTGGACGTGAGGAGTGAAAGATATTGACGTTGGAATATAGGCAGACGTGTTATGTCAGGGTAGGTGTGGGCTGATTGGTTGAGCTGGGTTGTTGCGGATTATTGGGCGAAAAATTCGCGGGTGGTTTTTCAGAAAACAAAGACTCTTGTTTTTACGCCGGTGTTTTGTTTATTTGACAGACAGACTAGGTCATCAGATGTATTCATGCATTTCACCTAGATATTGAAAAAACAAGAGAAGGAGATACAACCTTAGCTAAGTCATACGGGTCATACCTAGTTGTGAACGTAGAGCTTCGAAGGGACCTCGTTGCAACGGTTTGGTGAATATGTCTACAAGTTGATCTGAAGTAGGAACATATTCTAGTTGTATCTGCCCTTTTTCAACACAATCCCTTAAGAAATGGTGACGAATTTCAATGTGCTTTGTCCTGGAATGATGAACAGGGTTTTTAGATAAATCAATAGCACTATTATTGTCACAGAAAATTGTAGTACAAGTAGGAGGAATGAGATAATCCTGTAATTGTTGCTGTATCCAGAGTATCTGTGCATAGCAAGCAGCTGTGGAGACATATTCGGCCTCGGCGGATGACAAGGCTACCGTGTTTTACTTCTTTGAACTCCAGGCGACAAGACAAAGTCCCAAAAATTGTGCAGTACCAGACGTGCTTTTTCTGTCTAATAAGGAGCTTGCAAAATCAAAATCACTATAACCCATTAGAGTGAAATCAGGAGTACTTGGGTACCAGAGGTACATGTCCTGGGTGCTTTTCAAATAGCGAAAGATTCGCTTTACGCTTTGTAGGTGGGATTCTTTTGGGTATGCCTGAAATCTTGCACAGAGACATACAACATAGAGAATATCAGGCCTACTTGCTGTTAAATAAAGGAGAGAACCTATCATACCTCTGTATAGTAGCATCAATGGCAATTCCTTTTTCATCCAGATGTAGTTTCTCTGTTCCGGACATTGGAGTGGGTGTGGCTTTCGAATCCTGCATCTTATATTTGAGTAAGAGCTCGTGAATGTATTTTGTTGATGAATTTGAGTCCCGTTTTCTTGCTGAATGATTTGAAGACCTAAAAAGAATTTTAATTCTCCAAGAGCGCTCATTTCAAACTCTTTACTCATGAGATCAGAAAAGAATGAACATAATTCAGGAATAGTGGATCCATAAATTATATCGTCCACGTAGATTTGCACAATGAGTATGTCTTCACCTTTGGTGAGAGTGAAAAGAGTTGTCAACTTTACCTCGAATGAATCCATGGGACAATAAGTAAGATGAAAGACGCTCGTACCATGCCCGTGGTGCCTGCTTTAGGCCATATAACGCTTTATCTAACTTGTAGACATACTCCGGGTGATATGGATCTTCGAAACCTGGTGGTTGAGCAACATAAACATCTCTGTCGATGTATCCATGTAGAAATGCAGTTTTTACATCCATTTGGTAAAGCTTCATGCCTTGATGAGCCGCATAGGCCACAAGTATTCGAATTGCCTCGATTCGAGCTACAGGAGCATAAGTCTCATCGTAATCAATACCTTCAGCTTGAGCGTATCCCTGAACTACTAGTCTTGCTTTGTTGCGAGAGATATTCCCTTGATCATCTAACTTATTGCGAAACACCCATTTGGTACCAATTGGTTTATGGTTGGTTGGAAAGGGAACAAGTCGCCAGACGGAATGTCGTTGCAGAGAATGTAGTTCTTCTTGCATGGCGAGTATCCAGTCATGATCCTGTAGAGCTTGTTGGACATTCTTAGGTTCGATTGTGGATAGGAAGGCATTGAAGGCACAGAGATTCTGATGGATCTCACTGCGTGTTTGAACGCCTTTAGAGGGATCACTTAGGATTTGAGTAATTGGGTGAGCGGAGGCTTGTTGAAATTTTCTTGCGGAGGTAGTTGGAAGACTAGTGGAGGGATCTGGTGTTTGGTGATTGTTAGGTGTGGTTGTGGTTGTGGTTTGTGGAGGAGGTGGTGGATCATGTGTGGGGGTAGGTGAGGCATCCTTGAATGAGTCATCAGGGTCATCGTCGCTGTCGGAGGATGAGTCTGTCGTAAGAGGTATTTGTGGTGCAGGGATGGTCGCTACTGGTATTTCAATGAAGGTAGTATCTGAGGCATCTTCATGGGGTTCATTTGGATTGTGCTCGCAGTCGCTAGAGTTAGAAAGTTCTTCAAAACGGATATGAGGACTTTCTTTAAGACATGGTGTGCGTTTATTGAGTACTCTATAAGCTCGACTGTGGGATGAGTATCCAAGGAAGATTCCTTCATCACTTTTGGAAGCAAACTTGCCGAGATTATCTTTTCCATTATTGTGTATGAAACACTTGCATCCAAAGCGCCGTAGATGAGTTACTGAAGGAGGGCGACCTTTGATAATTTCATATGGGGTTTTGCCGATGAAGGGATGAATTGATGCTCGATTCAAGATGTATGCTGCAGTGTTGATAGCTTCTGCCCAGTATGAAGCTGGGAGGTTACTGTCAATGAGCATTGTTCTTGCCATTTCTACCAAGGTGCGATTCTTTCGTTCGACTACATTTTGTTGTGGAGTACGAGCAGCTGATGTTTGATGCATGATTCCCTTTGTCCTGCAAAATTCTGAAAACTGGAAATTGCAAAATTCTGTACCGTTGTCAGAACGAATTGTCTTGACAGTAGTGGACAGTTTGTTAGTAATCATTTTGAACAGAGTTTCGAATTTAGAAAATGTCTCCGACTTGTTCTTAAGAAAGAGTACCCATGTCCAGCGCGAATAGTCATCGACGATGACTAGAGCGTACTTCTTACCACTCTTGCTTTGAACACGCATTGGTCCACATAGATCCATGTGCAGCATGTCCAGCGGAGATGATGTAGACATTTCTGTTTTACCTGGAAAACTTGCTCTCGAATGTTTCCCTTGTACGCACGCAGGACAGAGGGTGTCGGTCTGGAAGAAGTTTGTCTGAGGAAGTCCTACTACAAGATTTTTGTTTTTGATTTTGTTTAGGAGTTTGCCGTGTGCATGACCTAAACGAAAGTGCCATAAGGAGATATTTTTGTCCTGTACACTGAGACAGAGAGTGCCATCTAGGTTAGGGTTTTCAAGAGATAACTTGTAAAGATTGTTCACCCTTACACCAGTGGCTTTTAGAAGACCTGTTTGCTCATCAAAGATTTTGCAGTCAGAGGCCGAAAAAAGAACAACATTAGAGAGATCACATATTTGAGAGATACTTAGAAGGCTGTGTCCAAGTCCATCTACTAAATTAACATTTTCTATCTTAAAGAGAGAGGGGTTACCGATGGTTCCAATACCAATGATTTCACCATAAGCATTGTCGCCGAAAGTGACCGTTCCCCCATGGTGTTGAGAGAGAGTCGTGAACTTGTCAGGGTCTCATGTCATATGTCGTGAGCATCCACTATCTAGAAACCAAGAGTCATTGTCCACGGCCTCTCCCTGCAAGACAATCAGAGGTCAGACTTGGGAACCCAGGCGAACTTGGGTTCCCTCTTTGAAACAAAAGAGCTGTGAAGATGTCGTGCTTTAGACAAAGTATGTAAAAGTTGCATATTGAAGGATAAGTCTCTGCCAAGCTTATGGCATGATGAGTGAATGTGGCCGTCGTAGCCACAGTAGCCACAAATTAATAAAGAAGGTAGATGAACATACTTCTTTTGCCAACGAAATTTGTTTTCAAATTTTTCTTTTTGGGATTTTCTTCTTTGAAGATCGTTGGGTTTTGAGGCCATTTTTGGTAGATTAACTTTGCCTTTGTTTTTCAGCCAGTGAGGGGGACTCGATGAGACTGATTCCATCTGAGCCTTTTTAAGAGCGATATTCAGGGAATCGACCTCTTTCTCGAGTTGAACTTGTCTTTCTTTTGCCTCACGGAGTTTGTTTTCAAAGAATTTTGGTTTTTGCATAGCAGCAACCTCAGGAACAAAAGTAATTGGTTTGAAGAATTTTTGAGGGATTTTGGAACGATTTTTCTGTAGAGACAAAACTTGGGTTTTTAAAGAGCTGATGAGACTGTGAGCATCTCTTAACTCACTTTCAAGTTTTTCGGCCTTTTCTTCAGACTTTTGCAATTTAAGCCGATCGTTGTTGACATGACCCTTTAGCACATGAATTTATTCGTAAAGAGAAGCTATCCTTTCTTGTTCTTCAGCTAATTCAAATTCAGGATGATTGGGTCTATGTAGTAAGTAGATAAATCTAAAGAAGGAATAGCACATGAGTCTGAGAAATATTCAGTTACCTCTGAAGAGGGACTCTTGCATACCTGACTTTTATGAGCCATAAGGCATATTAAGCTTGATGTTCCAATCTCAGGTTCTTCTGAGTCAGAGTCTCCCCATGCTGAATTCGCCATCAGTGATGATTGCTCACGATCATTTTTTTTTCTTAAGTGGACAGTTGTAGGCATAGTGCCCCGGCTTCAAGCATTTGAAGCATACTCGGTCTCCAGTTCCAGTATTGCCTTGCTGATTACGGTTGTGGGATTGATATTGTCGGTTTTGGTTTTGGCTGAACCTGTTTGGACTATTCCTTTCTGATCGATCTCGCATGAATTTCTTAAAGTTCTTGACCAGCATGGCCATATCTTCGAAGGTGTTCGATGATCCTTCCTCTATTATGCCGTCAATCAGAGTGTCCCGAAGCTGTTGAATTAAATCCTGATTTGGAGAGGTAGTCTCATAATGGAATGACTCGTTCTAGTGGGCTGATGTCTGACTGGGTGTAGTCTTTACCTGCAAAGCTTGATTCACATTGGAATAAGAGACAGTATGGTTAGAGTGAGAGGCGTTACCTCTATTTTTGATATTCATCTTGTATTTGTTGATGGACTGAAGATAGGATCCCAAGTCAGTCAAAGTCCATTTTTCTAGACTTTTGGAAGCCTTCGTAGAGATAACACTCTCGGTCCATTCCTCGCCCAGACTATCCAGAAATTTGTTGTTGATATTTTCATTTGACTCTCCAATCTGCAGCTCTTTCATAGTAGCAGTGAGTTCAGTGAATCGTGCAAGCATGTCGCTGAGGGATTCTCCAGGCTTTCCCACGAAGTTTTCATAGTCCATCTTCAGTTCTTGTATCTTTGACTTTCGAAGCTCAGTATTTCCTTCGTGAACAGCTCGAAGGTGATCCCAGATGTCTTTCGCTACCTTGATGTGATACACTCTTCTTCTTTCGGGTGGAGAGAGACTAGTGTAGATGACTCGTACGGCTTGGGCATTTAGCTCAACACATCTGCGCTCCTCAGCAGTATAGGAGCTTGGATCTTTCCCTTTAGGTACTTGGAAATTTCATTTCGTCACTACCGTCCAGAGTTGTTGATTGAGTGACTGGAGGTGTGACTCCATCTCGTTTTTCCACATGTTGTAGTTTGTGGAAGTTAGCTTTGGGTTCTCCACTTGCATTCTGTTGTTGTTGGTATTTGAGATTTCCGCCATTTTGAGAGATTTGTCAGCCAACACAGGCTCTGATACCACTTGATGGGATCGGGGTGCTGACCGAGTAGGTCTGAGGTGTTAGTCTCAGACCAACTCTGCTTGAAGAATAAATGTGTGCAGAAAATAATAACGCGGAAGCTTTTGTTTAAACTTAACAAGATAGGATTCTGCTTGTATTGAAATTCAATGTGAATTACAACCTAGCTTCCTATCTTGGGATTCGACAGAGGTACTCTGTCTTCATCCAACACTCGCTCTACTCTCAGCTTTGATCAATGCGTCACAAGGAGTAAAGGGGAGTGTTCTATGTGTGCTCTCTAGGTAATAAATACCTAAGCTGATTGACACTATCTCACTAAGATCTCTCAAGAATACTTTCTCTCTCAAAGCGGTGTTTCTCTCTCTGAATAATCTAGAATGCACACGCAAACTAATTACAATCATATGCTTATATACTTGTTTTAACTGTTTCCTAAATCTTCGGTGGAGTCTTCATCTAGCGGCTCCTTGATTCGTTTCCACAAGTATCGGAGTTGTGGAGCTGTTTGTGCTTCACGTTTTCACGTTGCGCACGCTCCCATGCATCCGAAATTTCCGCAGCCACTCGGTAGCGTCGCGCCTCTTGGCAGATAGGGATAAGTCAATATGTGCTTCTGCAGAGATACTCAAACTGGTAAGTTGCGACGACAAGTCTTTCTGCATCGCTACTTTGACTGAGGAGGCAATCATCTGCAAAACTTAAGTCTCCAACACACACACACATAAGTTCCATCCACATTCATAAACCACATACGACCCATATTTCCACAATATCCTCATTATCGTTTAACGTCTACGATCGACATATTATCAGTCCAAACAGCAGAGCAAATTCACGACATCGAATAAGATAATTTCTTATTATATTTATTATGTCTGTTTAATTAATATGTCAGGCTAAGACTTATTTATTTTGGGGGATGGTTCATTTCAGTTTGTTATAATTGTGTAATTTATATTTCTACCGGTTTAATTTTGAGATTGTTACAATTAATGTCCTTTTAATACACTGCAATAATTTTGATCACTTTATTGCATTATCTTTATAAATCTGTTTTAATCTGATCGGTGATAAACAGATAGGTTAGATTAATTCGTAAAACTGTGAAAAAAACTTGTTTTCATCGGACAAGTAACTACCCCAGTTGCAAAAATATTATTCCTTTTACTTAGCCGTTTATATATGTTTTGCTTGAGTTTTAATCGGACCTTGCAATTTCTGGTAAACGAGTTCTTCTAAGTCAATGATTAGGTTCTTAAGAATTAAAAGGAATTTTGTCAATCTATCTTTTATTAACCAGAAGAAATAGCACAATTAGTCAAACTGCAATAACCGGAACCCAGAGTCTCGTTCATATATCTTTTATACAGTTTTTATTTATCTGCATTTTATCAGTTTCATTTACAGTTAAACAAAAACCCCATCTTTCATGCTCTTGTGACAACGCTTAGGAATTAGACAATTTCGCTTAAGTCCCACGGTTCGATTCCCCGGTTACTTCGATCTTGCTATACTACCGCGACCGGGATTTGTTTGCAGCCCGATAGACGTTTTGATCCAAGCTTTATTTATCATTTTTAATAGGTCAAAACTCTTGTCTGCAAAATGATGGTTTGAAAATATGCTTGAACACAAAAATGGCCCACAAAATTGCAAACATTGTCGCTTCAACATCCCTTCAGTTCACACAATCTGGTACAGCTTAAACTCAATTCAAAGATCATGCCAATACCCAAAAAAAAGGGGGCACACAATCCGGAACAACTTCAACACAATAAACCACCAGATACCCTGTCATTGAATCGCCCAGTGGATTCAAAGAACATCAGATGACTAACAGATACACTCACAATGGTTGGATTCGAGTTCAGTCGAACCACCCAATCAAACCAGACACAGACAACAATTGCGATTCGAAGGTTCGAGCGACATCGAACAAAATAAACCACCAGATACCACGAGCATGGCTAATCGATTCCAGACGACAATATAACAACAGACAAACAAAAAATAACATAGTCAAGCATTCACAGATGGCTCAAACGATGGAGTTTGACAGTGAGAGCAGAGAAGTAGACAAATAAATAGTGCCATCTGGGTCGACCAAAGAAGCGTACCAGAGACCCACTAACGGGATCAACAAAAATAGGGACAAATCGAATCAAGGCAGTGGAGTCAAATTCCTCGAAGAGGAAGAAGGGGGAAGAAGGAGGAACCCTAGCAGTGGAGTCGGATTCCTTGAAAAGGAGCCATCCAGGAAGAAAGAGGAACCCCAGCAGTGCAACCACCCGATGAATGCAAATGTTTGGCTAAGTAATTCAGTTTGAGGAAGTGATGTGGATGCCACATCATAATTGACATGTCAGCTAACTTCAAACCCATTTAAAATGTGACATGTGGCAATAACAAACGGAACTCATAGGAAAGATGACGGATATAAAATGGTAGAAAGTATGTGGGTGGGGAATTTAATTTCGCAAACTACATGGGTGGTTTTTGTAAATATGCCAAACCTGATGGTGGGGGATGTAATTTTCCCTTACTTATTTCATTATCATAAACAGTTCACTTTAATAAAAAAAAGTTGGGCCGCTATTTGCAGTACAAAATTACTAATCACCGTAATACAACATTTTATTAAATCATTTTAACGTTGTAAACATGTAACAAAGTGTGGGTGCAGCTTTTTTTTCATTAATTGACATCCACTTGTGATTTAATTAAATAAGTTTGGGAAAATTCACGATATACCCCTGTTTTCTTTCGTAATTCACAATATACCCCTATGATTTTAGTAATTTAACTTTAAACATGCTTAAATGTTTTCCAAAATTGATGAAACTTTACATGGACGATGCTAAAGTGTTATATTTTGGTCCAATATCAAATTTGAAGCTTTTTAAGCTCACATGTGACCTGTGGGACCCAATGAATATGTGACTGTACATTGGGTCCCACAGGTCACATGTGAGCTTAAAAAACTTCAAATTTGATATTGGACCAAAATATAACACTTTAGCATCGTCCATGTAAAGTTTCATCAATTTTGGACAACATTTAAGCATGTTTAAAGTTAAATTACTAAAATCACAGGGGTATATTGTGAATTACAAAAGAAAACAGGGGTATGTCGTGAATTTTCCCAAGAAGTTTATACTTGATGAATAGTGATTTTACTAAGTGCAGTACAATTTTTTTTTGCCAAACTATCCGGAATACATTGCAACGTGTTGGGGCGCCCGTTTTTGTTCAAGAAAATAAAAATTGATATATGTAAGAGTTTTTACAGTCACTTCATTTTTACTAAAATGTAGTACAAAGTTTTTTTATCTATCAAAACTTTCTGTTGGATTGTATTATGGTGATATTTTTTCATTGAATAATGCAAATGGACATTTGAAACAACTTTCATTGAACATCTTGAATCACAACTAAGTTACATAACATACTACAAGATGACATTTGATGTAAAGACATCTTTTAGGGAAAAAACATAATTGATATTATCAATCATCATTACTACCAACTGACTCATCACTCTCACCTTCATATGAATTAGAGAGTGATTCGAGTTCCCACAAAATGGAACTGTCATACACTT
Source organism: Limonium bicolor (assembly GCA_023374045.1). Classification (NCBI taxonomy): domain Eukaryota; kingdom Viridiplantae; phylum Streptophyta; class Magnoliopsida; order Caryophyllales; family Plumbaginaceae; genus Limonium; species Limonium bicolor. Next base: position 6,550,045 of record CM041777.1, read on the forward strand.
CATTGCTTGCAACTGACTCCATTGAAAAATCATTGTTGTCTTCATATGAATCTGGGAGTGATTCAACTTCAATCATTATTGAACCCTCATAAACCCCCCACCCAGTCATTACCTCCAATAGATTCTTCTTGGTTGTAGAGTTCTTGGTTGTGGAGTGATTCATTCTCCACCATTGAAACATCACTCTCTTCTGTATCTGCTAACTAAATAAGTGTAGGGGTAAAACTATGTACAAAAGAATGAAATAATAAAGAATGAAATAATAAAGAATGAAATAATAAAGAATGAAAAGAATAAAATAAACCCTACAACTCTATACGGGTTGCAAAAATCCCGGTCGGAGTACAGTGTGAGTAGATTACGACCGAGAGTATCGAACCCAAGAGACTTAATAGAAAATCAGTCCTAATCCTGGTAAAAAGCCTACTCTGAAATAGGGGGGAATGGAAATAACAATTAAACTAAAACTACTAACTTAATAAACTAACTTTGACTCGGGATGATATTCAATGTAAGGACAAGTATAGTTATAAGCCAAACCACAAAGTTTCAAAATTTATCTGGCAAAATGACTTGTCGGATGTCATGCCGGACCAGAGATGCACGGCACCTTCAAATTCTTTGAATATGCCGGACATAAACCACCCGGCAGTACACCCGGCACCTTTCAAGTTGTGAATGGTACTTTCTGTTTCTGGTCTGAAAACAGGACTCATTACCCAAATTTGCTCCGTGCATATCTTATGCCTCGAAAATGAACTAGATAATGGAGAATAACAGATTAATTCCAATCTTCAGTCATGTTGCCCACTTTTCAGAACAACAACGTCGACGACCACTAAGGCCCCTCAACCTATTCTACTTTGTCTTGTGAACATCAGTAGAATTTAGAAGAAGGAAGAATAAGTAGCGATCTCATTCTGCTTGGATGAAGACCAAAACCTTAATTGATGAAACTTGCACTTTTATTAATAACCATAAGAGTAATTACAAGGAAGATCATCCCTAACCAAAGACTAACAAGGAATTCTACTTCACCATCCACACAACTACAAGAAGATAATACAAGAGGAGAAGGAAATGGTCATAGCCTTAACTCGACAAGATCTTCTTCTTCTCTTCTCGTGGATGGATCTGTAGAATTTCCTTGGACACCAACAATGGAGTGGATGCGGAAATAGAGATATGAATGAGTGTATAAGGGTGTTGGAATGTAACATTTGATGCAGTCCTTCGGCCTATTTATAGGCAACAGAATCTCCATGTGTTGGGTGGAATGCCGGGTGAAAGTCATCCGGCACCACGTGTTAAAAGTGCATAACCGTTAACGGTCAAAAATGTTAGGCGAATAGTTGCTTGTGTCGGACAGGATACGTCCAGCACCGTACCCGGCAACAGTTGGACTGTCAACTGTAAATAACTGTCATCGATTGGTCAACTGTGGTGACTTTTCACATATGCCGGATGGGACGTACCCGGCACCATACCTGGCAGGGCTCCTTTTGTAACGATCCCAAAACCACCCTGGTTGAGAGACCGTTACACGCCGCGCGCTTATTACCTAAGACAACGCAAGGCTACACTAGCGAACTCCCAAAACAGAACTGAAACTCATATATTACCAAATAGACGAATACAACATGTCTTTTCATTACACAGGCGGAAGCCAAACTGAAATACAAAGCATAATCTAATTACAACTGGGCACCATGGCCAAACAAATTGAAATACAGAGCTCAAAAGCCAAGACAGAAAGTAGAAACTGAATCTCCAAGCGCGGACTAAAACCTGCAAATCAGACGGAGATAGGGGTGAGCACAACTATTGCTCAGCAGGTGATAAACTTCATCAGTTGAGCACACTCAAAACATAATCTGAACATATATTTATACTTATACGAAAGCATAGCAAAATCAGAAACAGAGGCCTCAGAGGAAGACGGCAAAAACAGAAGCTTGATAAACCAGAAGCTCAACAAAAAAATAAGAAGTTTAACCACATCAAAAGCTGAACGAAATCAGAAGCTTAGCAAATTCAAAAGCAGAGATCGAAGCGGAAGACCTTTCAATAGACAGGGTCTAAAACAGAGAGCTAAGTGTTGTCAAATCAGAAGGAGCAGCAGAAGACAAACCAGAAAGTCGAAGCTTTGCAAACCAGAGACTTCTCAGAAGACGGAAAGCACACAGCAGACCGTCTCAAATCAAATACAGACAGAGCAAACAGAAACAGATCACTTAATAAACCAGAAGCTCTTAGAAGGCAGAAAGCACAAAGTAGTCTATCAGAAATCAGAAACAGTCAGAGCAAACGGAAAACAGAACACTTAACAATCAGAAGTGGGACTCTAGCACCAAGCACAAACACTCAGAAAGGATCGGAGACCCATGGATCTAACAGATCCCTCGACAACGCAGAAATGACCCAAAGGCCAAAGGGTTCGTCAACCCCACAGAACAGATTGGGCATGACCCACACTCAGAATGACGTCTACATGGTATACCACGGAATAGCTCGACCCAGCCATTCACGGCTCTGAAGCAGAGTAACTAGGTCCCAAAACAGAAGCTTAACAAATCAGTTCAGAAGGTGTTGCAGAGAACACACACCAAAGCACAAGGCCTTAACACAACAAAAACTGAATCATAGCTGAAACAAAAGTCTTAAACCAGGACTAGCCAAAGTCAAACTGAAATCAGTGGCCGAAGCACACTTATAGAGCAAAACAGAGTTCAAAAGATTATCGGTGACTTTCAAGTAAAAATATAATTAAACTCATGCCAAAACATGTCCAAACAGATAGTACTCGAAAAGAGGAATCCAACGCCGCAAACGGCACTCAAACGAAGAAGTTATGCAAAAACAAAGGTCTATCCGAACATGCGCCCGACCTTGCATGTTCGGACATAAACCGAGAGTCTGAAAATCTGCCGGCGCATGATGTCCGAACTTCAATGTTCGGACACTGCGAAAACTGCAAAATCACTTGCGGAAATCAGCCAAAACCAAGCCACAAATCCCCCACAAAACATACATCACTTATAGTAGCAAAATAGCCTATCAAAAACACATTTCCACGGGGTTTTAACACATCAAAAAGCAACCAAAATCAATCCAGAAACATCACAATCAGAGGAGCACATAAACTTATCCGGAAAACAAAACGAAACCAGAAATCCCCGTGGTTGAACGTACACAACCGAATCCATCTACCACCTACCTCACATCCGAAGCAACGCTATCGCTGCGGACTCTACGAAATGCCTTCCTCGAATTCCCACTCGAACGACAATCCCTCGAATTGAACCATTCCCAAATACAAAAGCAAAATCAGAAAGGAGAAAAGAAAACTCAACGGAGAAGAGAACCGAAATTTACAAATCAAACCTTACGATCGACCAACTATCAACACCGAAACTCCATTAGCAAATCTCCATCGATCGATTATAGGGAGGAGATTGAGGAGAAGGAAGAGAAGCAAAGAGAGGAAGAAGATATGAAAGTGAGAGAGGGTTGAGGAAGCGAGGAAACTGTCGTGGAAGGAGAAGAACGTGAATTAGAAAATAAGAAAAGAAAGTTAGGAAATAGAAAAAGAAAAAAATTACTTCCTAACTCCTTAAATGATAATAAAACTGAAAGGACATCCATAGCTGCATAATGGATTATTCGTGAGTGATTTAGAAGAGGTGTAGTTATTAAAGAAAGAAATTAATACTCAAAATATCCGTCGGGCTGCAAATTATAACCCGGTCACAGTAGTATAGAAGACAGAAGCGGCCGGGGTCAAACCGTGGGACTTATAGCGAGCTAAAATAGTTCCTAAGCTTGTCACAAAAAGGGGGAGTTAATTGACTTGTTTTAGAGAAAAATATTGAGCAGATTAAATTACTGAGTGCAGATGAATTAAATGGAACTCCGGGTTCAGGTTTTATATAATCTGATTAATTATGCTATCTCTACCGGTTTAATATATTAGTTTGGCAATATTCCTGTTATTATCCTAAGGACTAAGTCATAGACCCTTAAGAACACGTTTACCAGAAAATGCTCGGTCTAATCAAGGTTCGAGCAAAACTATGTAAACGGACGTTAAATTCAAGGAATTAAAATTGCATCTGTAAATACTAACTTATTAAATCATAATAAGTTTTCTCCAGATTTACGGCTTAAATAACCTGTCTATTTATCACCTGGTCTGATCAAAATAGACTTAGGAAAGCATTTTAATAAATTCATGTAATTTATTAAAATGGTGAGAGAAATCCTTTAAGCGTAACAAACTGTATTTATTAAAACCGGTAGAAATATTGATTACATAATTAAACAAACCATAATTAAAAACCTTGCCCGGAGCAAATCCTCCTTAGCCAGACATATTAACTGGTAATAAATCTGACAGAGGTTGGACGTAATAACAGCACGGGGACGTGATTAGTGAATGGAGAAATGGAGAGGTCGAAGAGTGAAACATGTACGTAGGTTATTATAAGTGAAGTGGGTGAATTAGAGAATTTAGAGAACTGGGGTATGAGATGTACGTGAGTGTTTAACTGGAAGAGAATGAATGAGGTGAGTGTGAGTGATTTTCTGGTTTTCTCCGTGCACTCGTACAAGGCTGTAGGGAATGGGTATTTATAGAAGAAATGAAGAGGTAGTGGTACGTAGATATTTGCTTCATTGATTGCTTCATTGATTGAAGCATTAATTGCAGGGGACAGGAGGCAGATTGCAGGAGCGATTTAAGGTAGGCGTCGGAGTAGATAGATAAGACGATTCAAGTTGAAGACGACGACTGCGACCAGAAGAAAACTAGTCGCGGCATTGATTTAATTCGGGACCGCCGGTTCTCTTGTGCTGACCGCCTCGCGGTTGCACTAGAGAGGTCCGCCCATTACGGGCGGTTGTGTGTGAGTGTTCCGCCTCGCGGTTGTGCGAGAGTGGTCCGCGTGTGACGTCCGCCAGTTACGAGGCGGTTGCACCAGTCTCGTCCGCCACTTATCAGGCGGTTGCCTGTGAGACGTCCGCCAGGCGGTTGCATATTAGACGTCCGCCTCCTCTTGGGCGGTTGCAGCTTGACCGTGGCCTATTTTACTTCAAACTTTGACCGGCTCTAGATTCTTCGTTTGGAATCTGTTTTCTGAGCCGTTTGCGTCTACGCGTTCGTCTCTTCGTCTATTTTACTCCCGGCTTGGTTTTCCTCATGTTAAACCAATAATTTTGTGAGAAAAACATAAAACATAAACTAGAGGAAAACTAACCGAAGTGGAGAAATGAGCAAGAAAAGTGCTAATATACATGAAATACACCTAAATAAACATGCTCATTTAGACATTATCACACCCCCACACTTATCTTTTTGCTTGTCCTCAAGTAAAACCATGTACCTAAGTAGGTAGGAAATGCTCAATACTAACAAATAATTATGAAGGGTAGGATAAAAAAGTCAATAGTTTCTGATCTCTAAAACTATTGAGGAGTGTGAAAAATTATCTGCTGGCGGCATAGGTGTGCTCAAGGTGAAAACAAAATTTAGAATTTCGGGGTATGATCTAAGGTACTTCAATGTTTCTTTTGTTTTGGTGACTCCGAGAACTTTTACCAAGGCCAACTTTTCTCAAGAATGGGCATTGAGGGAGAAAAAAAGGAAGAAAAGATTTATGCATTTGCTTCACTTTTGCAAAGATATGAGAAAATAGGCATCACGCCTTTGTATTAAGAACACTCAACTCTCTTTTGTGGTTACCAATGGTGTCTCGAAAGTCCCTTATTTTTTGTATACTTCTTCTTTTTTTTTTAACAGAGAAATACCCCTTAGCAATCCCTAAGAGAAGACAGAAAGAAACCTGAGCAATAAAATCCAACCAATTTGCAGATTATTTGGTCACACCGCATATAAAAATGCTCCTCAAAAGTAATCAAATGTAAAAATTTTAAAATTTGTACCCTTTATCCTACAATTCATAATAGTATTAGTTAAAGAGAAAACCTACATTAGCAGGGTACATAATTCAATTAGAACAAATGCGAGGTAAGCAGAAGATAAGCAGAGAGAGACTTAACAAATTTTAAGCATTTAGATGTCCTAGGTTCTTCCCCCACACTTTAGCTCAAGCAATGCCCTCATTGCGTAGATGAAATAAAATTAATAGGGCAAGCAAAGTAAAGGAAAGAGTGTACTCCCCAGATTTCGTAGAGTGTGTAGAGCTCCCCCACACTTGAGTGTTGTGTGGAATGTCATGAATTGAACCTGTAAAGAATATTCTACACAGCGAGAAGAACTCAAGTGAAGCCTGCATTTTATTATAGCAAATAAAAGGGAAATATAGTACAAAAAGGAAAAACATATTAATTTAAAGGAAAGTTACAGATAGATAGTGGGTGCCTCCCACCGAGCTGCCCGGGTTTAACGTCTCTAGCTAGACGTATTTGACCAAGTTTTAGTTTGGAGAAGATTCTGAGGGCGAATTGTCCTGCTGTTCTTGGATAAAATAAGTTGCAGATAGGTTAGTTGAAATATTGGAATGAGAATTATACCTTTTAAGACGTGCCCCGTTGACCTTGAAAGTTTCGTCTTGTTTGTTCTGGAGTTCAAAGGCACCGTACGGGGTCACACTAACAATTTGAAAAGGGCCGGCCCAATGTGACTTGAGCTTCCCTGGGAAAATCCTTAATCTCGAGTTATATAAGAGAACCCAATCACCAATTTCGAATTCCTTCTTGAGGATCATCCTGTCGTGGAACTTTTTGGTGCGCTCTTTATAGATCTTAGCATTCGGAAAGCCTGATCTCGCAGCTCTTCTAATTCAGATAACTGGAATTTCCTCTTCTCTCCTGCAGAAGTCATGTCAAAGTTTAGGGCTTTGAGTGCCCAATAAGCTTTATGCTCCATTTCTACAGGAAGGTGGCATGCTTTTCCATAGACCAGCTTAAAAGGAGACATCCCGATGGGAGTCTTGAATGCAGTGCGGTAAGCCCAAAGCGCATCATCCAGTTTAAATGCCCAATCCTTCCGTGATGAGTTAACCGTCTTCTGAAGGATCCATTTTAACTCTCGGTTGGAAACTTCTGCTTGACCGTTTGTCTGGGGGTGATAAGGTAAAGCTACCTTGTGACGTACCCCGTATTTGACCATAAGTGCTTCAAATAAACGGTTGCAGAAATGAGTTCCTCCATCACTAATAATAATCTGGGCACGCCGAAACGGGTAAAAATGTGCTTTTGAGGAATCTTGTTACTGTCTTTGCATCGGCATGATGACAGGGTATAGCCTCCACCCACTTTGACACATAATCAACTGCCACTAGAACATATTCGTGGCCTGCGAGGAAGGGAACGGTCCCATGAAATATGCCCCAACAATCAAACAGCTCTACTTCTAGTATCCCTTGTTGCGGCATCTCATGTCTCCTGGATGTGTTACCCATTTTCTGACAATTATCACATTGTCTGCAGAATTGGTACACATCTTTATGAAGGGTTGGCCAATAAAAACCTGAGGCCAGGATCTTAGCAGCGGTCCTCGTGGGTCCATGGTGACCTCCGGCTTCCCGAGAATGACAAAAGTGAATGACGCTCGAAACCTCTTCTTCCGGGAGACATCGTCGAATTAACCCATCAGCACTAACTCGGAACAAGTACGGGTCCTCCCAGAAATAATGCCTCGAGTCAGAAAGGAATTTCTTCTTCTGGAGTAGGAAAAATCGTAGGGTACTGTTCCTGAGACTAAATAATTGGCCAGGTCTGCGTACCATGGCTCCTGTACTTTGGTGATGGAGAAGACAGTCTCGTCGGGGAAGAATTCGTTGATGGGCATACTATCCGTAGGAGTCACCAACCTAGAGAGATGGTCGGCGACGACATTCAGTTTCCCGCTCTTATCTTTGACTTCGATGTCAAACTCTTGAAGTAGAAGAATCCAGCGCAATAGGCGAGGCTTGGCTCTTGTGTTTGTGAATAAGTATTTGAGAGCGGAGTGGTCTGTATGCACGATGACTTGCTTCCCCATAAGTAAGATCTGAACTTATCGAGGGAGAAAAACTATAGCCAAAAGTTCTTTTTCGGTGGTCGTATAGTTTTCTGGCGTCGTTCAGTGTTCTGCTAGCATAGGCGATCACTCTCAAGATTTTCTCTTCTTTTGGCACAGAGCTCCCACGGCTAGTCACTTGCGTCACACATGATCTCAAAGGAAGAGACCAATCAGGTGGTATGACTACAGGTGCTGTCACCAATTTTTGTGTTATTGTTTGGAATGCAGCTGAACATCTTTCATCAAAATGAAATGGGGCATCTTTCTGTAGCAGGTCGGTCAAAGGTTTGCTGATTTTGGAGAAGTCCTGAATAAACCGCCGATAAAATCCTGCATGCCCTAGAAATGCTCGTATATCTCGAACTGTAGTTGGTGCTGGTAACTTCTCGATGACCTCAACTTTGGCTTTATCCACCTCTATCCCCTTTGCAGATATTTTATGACCAAGGACGATCCCGTCCTTAACCATAAAATGACACTTCTCCCAGTTTAAGACGAGATTCGTATCCTCACACCGTCTCAGGATCAAATCTAGTTGTGCCAAGCATTTGTCGAAACTAGAGCCATAGACTGAGAAATCGTCCATGAAGACTTCTATGCTCTGCTCGATGAAGTCAGCAAATTGCTTGCATACATCTCTGGAAGGTAGCAGGGGCGTTGCATAACCGAAAGGCATTCGTCGGTAGCAAAGGTACCGTAAGGACAAGTGAAGGTTGTTGTCTGGTCCTCAGGTGCGATTGGTATTTGAAAATAACCGAGAACCCATCTAGAAAACAGTAGTACTCTTGCCCTGCTAGTCGTTCCAACATCTGGTCGATGAAGGGGAGAGGGAAAGTGATCCTTCCTGGTGGCCAAGTTCAAACGCCGATAATCAATACACATGCGCCATCCTGTGATCTTTTTTGAGGGATAGTCTCCCTTTTCATTAATAACAGCTTCGATGCCCCCCTTCTTAGGGACAACTTGAACAGGACTGACCCATGGACTGTCAGAAATTGGATAGATGATGTCTGCGTCAAGGAGTTTCAGAACCTCCTTTCGAACTACCTCCTTGAGGTTAGGGTTTAGCCGGCGTTGAGGTTGTCGGATAGGTTTGAAGTTCTCCTCCATGTAAATATGGTGCGTGCAATAGGAGGGATCAATTCCTTTGATATCAGCGATAGTCCACCCGATTGCTGTTGTGCTTTTCAATACCTCAAGTAGCTTCGTTTCCTCTCCGGAATTCAGAGAAGAGGAAATAATGACAGGAAGCGGTCATTTTCAGCTAGGAAAGCATACTTGAGGTTAGAGGGTATTTCTTTAAGCTCGAGTTCAGGTGGTTGTTCCACTGATGGAATTGATTTTTGAGGTTTTCTGTCGAGTTCTTCGATTGGTGGCCGGAACGATTGATAACCGGCCCTTCCTTTTTCTACGTACGCCAGCATGGCGTTAACTTCTGGATCCTCCATCTTTTCTTCTAGAGAAGTAAGTAATACTTGCTCTAGGGGTTCAGTTTCAGCTTCCTGGATGGAAGATGGAAAATACGTGTCCTCCTCTGTAGCAAAATCGCCTTCCTCCTCATCATTTACTTAAAAACCGTGGTATAAATCTATAATAATCAACAATAACCCGGTTATATGTAAAACCGTGGTTTATAGTCTGTGTTTTTTTCCCAGTTCGCCGGCGATTAAACGCCGCCGCCTTCAATGTAATTTCTCCGCAAACAGAAGAGAATGAACAGGCCAAACATGTATGTTACTTGTTTTGTATTAGGGTTGCTAAAAAATAAGTGAAGTTACATTATGTTCCTTGTTCGTCGGTAGGTTGCAAAATTACCGTGAAAGAGAATGAGAGAGGGCGAAGCGCCGGTTAGGGTTGCACAAAATTACAGAGGCGCAGCATGTCCTTGTTCGCCGGTTAGGTTTGCAAAAATTACAGAGGCGCAGCTGTGTTCCTTGTTTTCCAGTATGGCGAAGAGCATGCATGTTCGCCGGTGGGTTGAAAAAATTACAGAGGCGCAGAAGAAGAAGAAGAAGGAGAAGAGTTGCAGAGCATCCTTGTTCGACAGTGTAGGTTGTAAAAGAGTGAGGAGAAAATATATATAATAAGAGAAAGAGAAAGAGCCGCATTAATTTTGGCGAAAATTTGAATTCCCGCGGAGACTATATACCACGGTTCTAACAAGGAACCGTCATTTAAAGTTTTGTGACCACGACTAAAAACGATGGTTTTAACAAAACCGTGGTATATAGAAACCCTATATACGACGGTTCTCCAAGAACCGTGGTATATCGACTCTGGCGTGTACTATATACCACGGTTGGCCTGAAAACCGTGGTATAAGTAACCTATATATGACGGTTCTCCGAAAACCGTGGTATATGCACTCTGGTGTGTATTTTAAATGACGGTTGCTATCATTACCGTGGTTTATAAACTTTAAACCACGGTTTCCCATTTAACCGTGGTTTAAACACCGTCATTAAAAATCTTTTTTCTACTAGTGAGAGGTGAAACAGAAGATTACTAACACTCAGCCTAAAGGCACAAGAACTCTCAGAGGTGTCCTTACCTAAAGGACCAATATACTCGTGAACTCCCACCAGAACACAACACAGAACATACCACACAAGCACGTAACACAAGCTCACAACTGAAGCACACAACTCTGTCAAATAAGAACTCACATTCGGTCATCCTTTCCCAAAGGACCCGACTCCCTCAGACTCACTTTCAGAACACACAAGCATATGCAAACAGACACTACGCTTCCGCTGCGCTACTCTGATAGCGGACAACCACAGAGCAGACACACATTACAAACACCAGATAGCAATCACAATCACGTAGTTAGCACATAGCAGATAACAGGCAAAGACACGGAAGCGTAGACAGGCAAACACCCATAAATCCCAACGAAAACCAAATCGAGCTCTGATACCACTAAATGTAACGACCCCAAAACCACCCTGGTTGAGAGACCGTTACACGCCGCGCGCTTATTACCTAAGACAACGCAAGGCTACACTAGCGAACTCCCAAAACAGAACTGAAACTCATATATTACCAAATAGATGAATACAACATGTCTTTTCATTACACAGGCGGAAGCCAAACTGAAATACAAAGCATAATCTAATTACAACTGGGCACCATGGCCAAACAAACTGAAATACAGAGCTCAAAAGCCAAGACAGAAAGTAGAAACTGAATCTCCAAGCGCGGACTAAAACCTGCAAATCAGACGGAGATAGGGGTGAGCACAACTATTGCTCAGCAGGTGATAAACTTCATCAGCTGAGCACGCTCAAAACATAATCTGAACATACATTTATACTTATACGAAAGCATAGCAAAATCAGAAACAGAGGCCTCAGAGGAAGACGACAAAAACAGAAGCTTGATAAACCAGAAGCTCAACAAAAAAATAAGAAGTTTAACCACATCAAAAGCTGAACGAAATCAGAAGCTTAGCAAATTCAAAAGCAGAGATCGAAGCGGAAGACCTTTCAATAGACAGAGGTCTAAAACAGAGAGCTAAGTGTTGTCAAATCAGAAGGAGCAGCAGAAGACAAACCAGAAAGTCGAAGCTTTGCAAACCAGAGACTTCTCAGAAGACAGAAAGCACACAGCAGACCGTCTCAAATCAAATACAGATAGAGCAAACAGAAACAGATCACTTAATAAACCAGAAGCTCTTAGAAGACAGAAAGCACAAAGCAGTCTATCAGAAATCAGAAACAGTCAGAGCAAACGGAAAACAGAACACTTAACAATCAGAAGTGGGACTCTAGCACCAAGCACAAACACTCAGAAAGGATCGGAGACCCATGGATCTAACAGATCCCTCGACAACAGAAATGACCCAAAGGCCAAAGGGTTCGTCAACCCCACAGAACAAATTGGGCATGACCCACACTCAGAATGACGTCTACATGGTATACCACGGAATAGCTCGACCCAGCCATTCACGGCTCAGAAGCAGAGTAACTAGGTCCCAAAACAGAAGCTTAACAAATCAGTTCAGAAGGTGTTGCAGAGAACACACACCAAAGCACAAGGCCTTAACACAACAAAAACTGAATCATAGCTGAAACAAAAGTCTTAAACCAGGACTAGCCAAAGTCAAACTGAAATCAGCGGCTGAAGCACACTTATAGAGCAAAACAGAGTTCAAAAGATTATCGGTGACTTTCAAGTAAAAATATACTTAAACTCATGCCAAAACATGTCCAAACAGATAGTACTCGAAAAGAGGAATCCAACGCCGCAAATGGCACTCAAAACGGAGCTCAAACGAAGAAGTTATGCAAAAACAAAGGTCTATCCGAACATGCGCCCGACCTTGCATGTTCGGACATAAACCGAGAGTCTGAAAATCTGCCGGCGCATGATGTCCGAACTTCAATGTTCGGACACATGTTCGGACACTGCGAAAACTGCAAAATCACTTGCGGAAATCAGCCAAAACCAAGCCACAAATCCCCCACAAAACATACATAACTTATAGTAGCAAAATAGCCTATCGAAAACACATTTCCACGGGGTTTTAACACATCAAAAAGCAACCAAAATCAATCCAGAAACATCACAATCAGAGGAGCACATAAACTTATCTGGAAAACAAAACGAAACCAGAAATCCCCGTGGTTGAACGTACACAACCGAATCCATCTACCACCTACCTCACATCCGAAGCAACGCTATCTCTACGGACTCTACGAAATGCCTTCCTCGAATTCCCACTCGAACGACAATCCCTCGAATTGAACCATTCCCAAATACAAAAGCAAAATCAGAAAGGAGAAAAGAAAACTCAACGGAGAAGATAACCGAAATTTACAAATCAAACCTTGCGATCGACCAACTATCAACACCGAAACTCCATTAGCAAATCTCCATCGATCGATTATAGGGAGGAGATTGAGGAGAAGGAAGAGAAGCAAAGAGAGGAAGAAGATATGAAAGTGAGAGAGGGTTGAGGAAGCGAGGAAACTGTCGTGGAAGGAGAAGAACGTGAATTAGAAAATAAGAAAAGAAAGTTAGGAAATAGAAAAAGAAAAAAATTACTTCCTAACTCCTTAAATGATAATAAAACTGAAAGGACATCCATAGCCCTCCTTCACAATAAATAAATAAAAGAATAACTCTTCTAACCCTCCTTCCTCAAAGTTAACAAGATAACATCCAGAAGAATGTCATAGACATTCTTATATAAGATTACAGTTTAATACGAACTCCCTTTGCGAATCAGAAAGAAGTAATACAAGGTAAAATAAGAAAAAAAATCTGGGGCATAACACCTTTTCTGCTCCATGCTCATGCGTGCAGAGACATCCGGCTTCATGTCCGGCATCACTTGTATTTTTGCCTAAGAATTCGTTCCTTGCATAAAAAGCTCACAAAACATAAGTTTGTACAAATAACATACTTTAATGCATAATATAACATAAATAATATCTATTTAACCTATTTAAATTAAATACTTAAATCTAGTACATAAAATATGATAAGTCTGCGGCTTATCAAGGCCCTA